>CM029122.1:10224574-10499574 GCA_016859345.1 Istiophorus platypterus | reverse complement strand
GTGCCCCCGGTCAAAGCGGGCTTCGGTGGGCGAAAGAGGTGCGTTATAAGCCACCGGGCGATGGATATTTACTTACTTATCTTTCTCTGTCCCAAAAATGGACGCCAGGTACTCTGCCATCTTGGCTTGGCCTGTGTTCAACGGGCAGCAACACCGACCACGCTTCCGCTCCACGTCCTTCAGAATAAAAGCGCGGCCCCCCACAACGCGTACGGACAAAAAAATCTTCTCGTACAAACCCTGAAAGAATATATATTAACAATTGACAGTTTAATGATGTGTACGTCTGTTTAATGCTGCAATTTGTTAATGTCGAACGAGTGGATCTACCTTGTTTACTGCTGGGTAGCGGGTGAATTTCCACGTGGAAACTTATAAAGTCGCATCATCAAGTTGTAAAGTGAATAAAACGATCAAAATCATGTACTGTGGTTAAAAAAACACACATTTGTCTGTATATTTTAGTTAAATGTGAAGTAACGGAATATAAAAATACTAAAGCACAAAAACTTCAACATTGTACTTAAGAATAAGTATAGACACTTCCCATGGTGCTGTCATTTCAATTATTTAAGAAAACACTGTACAATTTCATTTACTGTATTAAAACTGGTTTTGCTAGTTATCCTAAAGCCATCATTAAAACAAGGGAGGTTTACGAGAGAAACTACAAATTTGCTGGTTGTCGGTCTTTTTTGTACAGACTCGTTAAAGTGTTGTTTTTTTTTACAAATCTCATTCATCTTGAACATTATACCTCATAGTTGCCGTATTTATTTTTCTAACTGGAAATTCGAGACTATATCGGTCACTTCCCTCTCGACTGTGACTTTCGATTTATGAGTCGCTCTCATTCTGTTTGAGTAAGTATGGTGTATAAATCCCCTTTGACATAAACAGCTATCTATCACTTACAGTTAGTATACTATCCTCAAATACGTCTTAAGAAAAAGCTGGTTAAATTATGCAGTAAATTAGATGGTATTAGTTATATTTTGACGTGGACATTTAAACATGTCCATGATAAAATATGTAGGCTACTACAATTCAGTGACTGGGATCTGTTTTGGGGGAGTGGAACAAAACAACGTCCCTTTAGTCTCTTTACATGTTATAATTATGTTAATCTTCCATTGTTGTATGGTGAAGACCACCATAATTGTATATACCTCATCTTTATCCTTTATGGTTTGGGGAGCTGTACAATGCTAGTGTGTAGCAGCGTTTTCCTTTTAAATCCTGATTAAGACACAAGGTTTCATTAGATCCAAATGGTGCTTCTCCAACTGCTTACAATAGTCTATCTTCTTACACATAATTTTCATTAAGGTCAATATAAAAAAAACCTGGTGAACCCAAGGGAGCAACAATATGACAAATAAGAAAATGAGACGTCATATACCACATGTCTAACCATAAAAAGCCACAAAGGAGACCTCTATTGGTTTTTTTTTAAATCAGGATGTGTTTATTTAGTAAAATTAATACTTCTGTTCACTTCATTTGACAAAATCCATTCAAAAGTCGCTATTTCAAGAGAAATATTAAAACAAACATCATCATTACATGAACACATACTGGATGTACATTACATTTTCTCCACGGTCCCATAACCCCGTCCTGTTATAAATACTTTTTTTTTTTAAATCGTTTATTTGAAACCGTTGGCCCAGTTTGAAGATCCTCTACAAGTCTTATTGTAAGAAAATACAATGGCGTTAGAGGATAAAAGAAAACATTAATTTTATAAAGGATAGTATAAACATAATGCGAGTTAGATAGTGGAATAAAGGTATTAAACGGCATACCTTTTATTTATTTTTTGTTTTTACCTTTTTCACACTGAAGTGTGGGTAATTAGCGTGAACTGTAGACATTTTACGTTAACGTGAGACCGCCTTGGCATACTTTATTTAAAAAAACAAACAAACAAACAAACAAACAAATAAATAAATAACCTGCCGGGTACGCATTAGTACAAAAGACGACAATGACGACCGGGGATCAAGTGCGACCCGGAATAAAGTCCGGCCTCGCCGAAGCCGTCAGCGTTTCTCGGCCCAAGTTTTAACTTTTAGCCTTTTGCCGGTTAGTCTCCGCCCTCCTCGGTGTGTGTTTGTGTGTAGTTCACCAAAAAACTTGCATGATACGTCTCGACCGTGTGTGAATTTTTTTTTGGCCGCTTAAATAGCACAGTTGAACGCTCCGACGTCTCCGGGGGCCTGGTTTTTAAGAGGTATGGATGCTTTTTTTTCTTTTGGACGGAGGGAGAAAGACGCGAGTGTCTCGGAGACGTTGCGCTAAATTGATGTCACGTTAATCGGTCGTGTTTTGTTTTTTTTTCCTTGTCGCGCTTTGGACTCTTCCCGCTGTTTTGTAGCTCGCTGGCTAACTAGCCGTCGCCGGACTCCCGGTTAGCTTAGTCGGGAGAGGGCCGCCTGCCTCCGAGCGACAAAAGACACCCCGGCCGGGCTACCGCCTCTGCCCCGGACGCCTGCCCTCCCTTTCCCTCCCCGGTCGCTTTCCCGTTAATCCGGAACGGAGAAGCAACGTTACAAAGTTAGTTGCACCACTTCGCCGTTAGCCGAGTTGCTAACGGTAAAGCTGCCGCGACGCGGATCCCCGCTTTAGCCAGGAACACACAGACGCGCAAAACACCGTGCGTAAACATCCAGAGGCGACGGAAAAACTCTCGCTTTTCAGTCCGTACTTGTGCAGTCGACGTGTGCGTCCGACCCGAGCGTCTTTTTCGGCGTTTTGCCCGAATCGCAGTCGGTCCCCGGTGTTAGTTTCCCCCCTATATCACGGGTCTTTGTATCTATCGCGCCTGCTCTCGGAAGTCTTGCGGCGCTGTAAAACCTTAGCCAGGATTTCCGGCTCCTTTCCATTTGCCCTATGCTGTTTTGTTTCCGTTTATTCTATTTCCGTTTTAAAAGTTTTCTTCGTGCCGAGTTAAAGTCTGCTTTCGCACGGGTTCGGTTTAGGTCGGGCGGAGCGGCGGGGGTTTACCGGGTGTTTTTGCCCGTTGTTTGGCGCGACGGGACCCGCCGTTGTGCGACGGGCTGCCTCGCCCTCGTGGTGCATTGGCTCCGTGGATCGCGGGCTAACTTGGTTCGCCGCGGAACAGCTTTCGGCGCTGCCACACGTGGGGCCCGGTGTATAAATCTTAAGTTACGTGTGTCCTGCCAACATCTGGGTTTGAGTCGCGGTAACGTTTTGGCCACTGTTAATGGTTTTCTAATGGCCTAGCGCTTGGCCCTTAGACGCCAAAGCCTCGCCCTCGAGTTGGCTAACGTTAGCAGCCGGAGCACTCCACGAACTGTCCCACACGGCCAATGAGGAGTCGAGGCTGAGAGGCCTTTATACTCTTACTACTTGCTCGTATGAAACTGTCTGTTTCATATTGACTCGCTGCCATAAACGTAAACGCAGGAGCCGAAATGCTGTGTAATCAATATATTAAATGATCATAATAGATATTAATCACTGAAACTTCCTGTTGTGTTTTAGTTGTTTTTGCTGCTTGGACTCTCAAATGATAACTCTTGTCTTATTCCTCGGAGGCAAGTGTTGGAGTCACTGCATAAAACAACAGTAGACACGCCTATAATGTCATATTTTTGGATATTAGGAGAGTGTCATTAATTTGTCAAGATCTTTCACTTCTTTTTTTTAAGGAACATCAGTCAAAGTATGAACAGAGCATCTTTCTTTTCTGGTAAAGTCAGATGTTAGTTAGTTCTGAAGGGAGGTGCAAAAGATGCACAGTTGTATGAAAAGCTGTGCTTTCTGACATCTAATTTTCCTCTGTGGTTGCAAGTGATGTTACAGTGACAGTAATAATAGTTTAATTGATTGATAAATCTGGATATTTGGTCTGAAGAAAGATTGATTTTTAAAGCGGTACTTGGGTATTACTTGATTTAGATTGCCAAATGGCAGTTTGTTCTGGAAGGATGTATCTCAAAGATGAATATAAACATTTGTAAAGAGGGGAGTTTATTGAATCTGAGGGTCGTTAAGAAGCCTGGTGTATAAATCGAAGTCTAAATCTAAAAATGTGTAAGGTAAATATTAATAGGTTTGTTTTTGTATTTACATGAGGTAGCTATATTTTCGATATAATAATGACATTTGAATAAATGGAATAGGATCTAGCATTTCCTTTTTCATATCTTCTAATTCCTTTTTACTTATTTAGGTTAAATGAACCATTTGATGGTTCCAAACTCTCAAATGTGATAGTTGTTTCAGTATTTTTTTGTTATTTCTTATTTGGTTGTTGTTGTTGTTATTATGGTTGTGCGGGAAGACATGAGGGGCATCCAGGTTGCACAAGCATAGCCATTATAACAAGCACAAAAAGAAATTTAATATAGACAAAATAACAAATTAAGGAAGGGAAAACTACACAACAGGCTAGACACAACAAAAGGGAATCTCATAACCTCCCCTCAAACACCTTTTGAGCCACCCACTTTGTCAGTGTATATTTGACATCACCCTCCAAGGAAATGAGGAACAGATACCAGGTTTCAACATAGTCTTCCGTGTATTCTCCAAGTGTATCTGAATATTTTCCAAATAATTTATGGTCAGTTTTTTAGGTTCTAATTAATCCATAAGAGGTAAACTTTTGTTGACATTTATTAAAATGTACCATGTTCTCAGACATTTCAATATAAAGATATGTTTGGGTTCTAAGTACTTATTAGATATGTGTGATATTGCAACAAAAATATTAGCCTTTTTTTCCAGAGTCCCTAGTTTTCAGAGGCTTGAAAGTAACTAGAAAACCCAATATAACTACAAAGATTATTTTTAATACTTGGATGAAAATCCTTTGCAGTCAATGATTACCTTAAGCTTGGAACTGATGGACATCACAAAATGCTGGGTTTCCTCCCTTGAGATCCATTGCCAGGCCTTTCCTGCAGCCAGCTGCAGTTGTTGCATGTTTTGGGGTCTTTCTGCCCTCAGTTTTGTCTTCAGTAAGTGAAAAACATGCTCAGTTGTGTTGAGGTCAGGTGACTGACTTGGCCATTGCAGAATATCTAATTTCTTAGCCTTGGGAATCACTTGGGTTGCTTTTGCACTTCCCCTTTAGTTGTCTTCCATGGTCTTCCGGGCTTTTTGGTGATTATTGTCAGTTGTCCCATTACTTTTGAGCCTCTAAAAATGAGAGACTATATATAAAAATGTATGTAAGTCCTGAACGGTTCATTCAGAATTTTTGTGAATCCCCCTGAATTGAAGCTATAAGACTACACTTCAATCACATCTTGATTCTTTAGTTTCAAATCCATTTTGTTGGTGTGTGGAGGCAAAATTATGAAAATTGCGTCATTGTCCAAATACTTATGGACCTAACTTAACATGTTTACTCTGAGGACTTTAAAATTGTAAGAGAAAAGCAGACAGTTTCTGAAAAGATTGGCAGTAATGAGTCAGTAATATAGATAATACAAAAAAATAAATTTATGAGAATTTTCTGTATGAAAGTTATTGAGTATCAGTAACACAGCCTATGTGGCATGTTGAACAGAAACTAAAAGGACCCTTTGACAGAGTTGATGCAGGAGGTCAGCACAAAGGCATAAAACCTAGTAGAGTCTCGTGATGTCAGAAATCAAACTCAAATATAAAGCTACACAATTATTTGAGTGTTGTGTTAATCTGTTATAATATGAATTCAGTTAAGAGTTTGAGTCATATATCAAGAAAAATGCCAAAAATTCTGTGGCTTTAACAAATGAAGGTTTGCTGCTTTCCTTTGTTTCCAGATTGTTGTTTTGAAGCCACTGTTAATGATGTGACTGATTTATGAGAAGTGTTTTAACAAAAATATCCAAACATAACATCAATAGTGTAATTATTTCTCTCTTATATTTTGGGCCTGATAAGTAATATCACTGGATTACAGTTAACCATCTCTTTTATTACTTTCCTATAGCTTGATACTCTGCATAAAAACAGAATGTCGAAAAGTGAACCAGAGGAGATGATAGAGATTGAGATCGATGAACGGGAGAAACAGGCTTGCCTGGAGGAAGGGTAAGTAAGACCTTTTGTAGTGCCTCTTGTTGCACATAGAGTAACTACACATTTCATCGTTCTTTCCCCTCTCTCTTGTTCCTACAGTGTTGAGGAGCAGACAATCACTGCATCCGATTTGATCCAGCAAGACATCGACATCAATGAGCCCATTGGCAATTTGAAGAAGCTTTTGGAGCCTCGTATACAAATATCACTGGATGCATATGAGATCTGCTTGCAGGACATTCAGGTAACAATGTGCATAAGATAGCAGATTGAGACCTATTTATGCTTTGATAATGGGGCTGGGGTGTGTAGTGCAGGTCTGATTGTCCCTTGCAAAGTATGTTGAGTCGTCTGTGGTTTGACTTCTGATGCTTGTTGTGTTCCTCTCTTCAGCTTCACCCTGATCACAGCCTCTTCGATCAGGGAGTAAAGACCGATGGCACAGTGCAGCTCAGCCTGCAGATTATAACCAAACCAGGTACTAATCTAACCGGTAACAGTGGCCTAACCCATAGGGGGCATTTCAGAGATCAGTAAATATACTGTAATGTATTGCTGTTTTTGTCCAAATATTTATTAATTGTGGGTTGTTGTCTCCCTCCTCCCTTATTCAGGTGAGGAGAAGCTGAACATATTGGAGATTGTGAAGCCTGTAGAAACAGTAGAAGTGGTGATTGATCCAGATGCAGCAGGGGAGGAGGGGGCTCTGGTGGAGGAGGGGCAGCTCATCGCTGTGGAGAGGTCAGGCCTCTCCGACGAGACATCAGAACAGGTTACACGCTGGGCTGCAGCACTTGAAGGCTACCGCAAGGAGCAAGTCCGCCTTGGCATACCATATGGTGAGGAACACGTGGATAAAATACCTTAGTGTTGTTTAAAAAAAATAAATATATTAGTGACAAAATTGTTTGTTTTACTCTCTGCCATCAGACCCCTTGCTCTGGACAGCTGACCAAGTGATCCACTGGGCTGTGTGGGTGATGAAGGAGTTTAACATCGACGAGATGGAAATAGGCAGCATTCACATCCCAGGTCGAGACCTCTGCGGTTTCAGCCAAGAGGAGTTCCTTCTGAAAGTGCCTAATGGAGAGATACTGTGGAGTCACCTGGAGCTCCTACGCAAATGTAAGTCAGAGGGAGTCGTTGTAGGTTATAGTTGTCGGTGTGTGAATATCTGTGTGTAAAGTACACACACACTCCTGATTGTTGACGGTGGTTTTTAAAAGTCAACAGAGGTTAACTGAAGGACAAAATTGCATCTCGTTTCATCCCTTGTATATATTTCAGATGTGTTAGCCAGCCAGGATCAGTCTGGAGGGGACGCCACGGTCACCATTGATCAACGTGAGTGTTTTAGTGGAAAATGAGCCAAAATTTCAGTTTTATACTCGAGAAGTATCCAACCTAAAAATGCCCTCGCAGATGCTCTAGGCTATGAACTGGATTTGGCATGTCATGAGTTGCTCACATTGTCTGATGAACATGACGCAGCTAACCCTTTTTTCTCGCCCGCAGGGCAGAGATGTTTTTTAACTATAATATTTGAGGGAGGTCTTTTTTCTTGCAAATCTATTTACAACAAAGGGAACAAAGTATTAGACTCAAAACTGGAGCTGATGAGTTGATCAAAAGAAAATTAGTTGGCAACTATTTTTGATAATTGATCATTTTTCAAGAAAATATGCCAAAAATTCTGTAGTTCCATCTTTTCAAATGTGATGCTTTTTTGTCAAATTTCATGGGCAATTGAAAATTTTTCAAGTTTTCGATTGTTGATCAGACAAAAAAAGCCATAAAAAGAATTCTCCTTTGACTATCTTATGACATGTCACCGACTAAACAATCAAAAGATGAGTTGTGAAAACAACTGTCAGATAAATCGATAATAAAAATAATAATTCGGTTGCAGCTCCACTCATAAATAGCATCAGCAGTCATTCTGAAAACTGATAATCTGTCCATCTCTAACTTTTCCGTCCGTGTCTCCAGCTGTGCAGATAATCCCGGCTCAGGTGAGCACACCCACAGCCATAAAGGTATTGAAGCAGAGCCGAGGCCCCAGAACTCCGCGTATTTCAGGAGGAGAGGAGCGCAGCTCACCTGGCAACCGCACAGGTGGGGCACATTACTAGAAGGGACTCTGTATGTTCGTACATGAGCAGCTTACACACTGCTTAAGAGGCACTGTTCAGACAGACTAAAGGGACCAAATTGCACAGCAGTTGGCCGGATGTGCACAGATGTGAAAATAGGGTGATTAGTAAGTCTACAGAAAATTGAAAAAAAAAAACAACTTATCTTTTGAGTTTTTGACTTTTAACTTGAGACAAAATATGCAATCTTGGCCTTTATAACAGACACTTCTCAAATAAATACCATATTTTTCTTTTTTTATTTGATTTCATATGCCAAACTCTTGACTGAGAAAATATGTTTGCAAATTGATCAATATTAAGAATAATTGTTTGTTGCAATGCTACACCAGACTCTCTAAAAATGTTTTATTTCACATTCCAAATGTTGTGGTGTAGTTGTGGTAAAGTGTTTATTGAATGCTGAAGCATCTATTATTTTATGTCTGTCATTTTTATCACTATTTAGAAAATTTTGCCTTAAATCCTGTGTTTCTCTGGTGCCAGGCAACAATGGTCAGATTCAGCTGTGGCAGTTCCTGCTGGAGCTGCTGACAGACAAGGATGCTAGAGACTGCATCTCCTGGGTGGGCGAGGAGGGAGAGTTCAAACTCAACCAGCCTGAACTCGTGGCTCAGAAATGGGGCCAGCGCAAGAACAAGCCTACCATGAACTACGAGAAACTCAGCAGAGCCCTCAGGTTTGTATGTTCTGTTAAAGGGGTGCTGTGGTTTAGTGTTGCAACTCCATAGATTCAGCGGACTCGTTAGAGACAAGATCAAAAATTGTCAAAATTTAAGTAGCAGAGGCCAAGATGTCCTGGCTTTTAGTCCATAATACAGGCCGAGCTCCAAAAACAATGAATCCCACGCAGGCTTATTGGTACACAACAGAAGGATATAACTGATATTCCCTCGTAAAAATGGTGGAATTACATTTGAATCCTTGTGTAGCTTGGTGGTATTGGAAACACGACCTGACTTCTCTGTTGTGCGATTTCCCACTTTCGTGTTCTCACTCAGGTATTACTACGATGGGGACATGATCAGCAAGGTGCAGGGCAAGCGTTTTGTCTACAAGTTTGTATGCGACCTGAGGACTCTGATTGGCTACAGCGCGGCTGAGCTCAACAACCTGGTGACTGAGTGCGAACAGAAGAAACTGGCTCGCATGCAGATGCACGGCATCGGTCAGCCAATCACTACAGTGACCTTGGCCACCACGACACTAGACAAGGACAGCTGAAGGAGGCTGCGTTGCAGCGCTCTCCAGCTGCCAAAGGCAAAGTCAGCCCTCCACCGTTGACTGGGAAATAACATCAACTTCTTTTTGACACAGCTGTGTTCATCTGGCACAGGAATGCAAGGCTGATCCCTGATCAGTTTGGATTTACAACTTTGTTATTGTCTTTACAGTTTTAGTCCAGTTAAACTGCGGCAGTTGAAAGGGTTTTGTTTTTCTTTTACTCTAACCAAGGGAAGCGTGTTCAGGAAGAGGATGAGAATGTTGGTGTTATAACGGAGTAATGCTGTTGTGCATGTGACTGAGTGCTTGGGCGTGTGACTGAAAACATAGTTATGAGCTTTGTGTAATGTGTTCTTGTCTGTAGTTTAGGATTATTTCCACTGTATATACCGGTACTTCATGTTTTTGATAGCCACAAGGGCAAGTGTATTTTCATATTTTCCATTTATAGAGGATCTGTTTTGTATTTTATTTAGTGTTTGTTCCCTAAATTGTTGGACCCTTTTTTTGTCCACTAGGGGGAATAAAGTGGCAAGCATTTTTCTTAACGCCTGGGATAAAGTCATTTCACCTTTGAGGGTTTTTTTTTGTTTTGTTTTTTAAAATTCTATTTAAATCATTGTAAGAGACTCATGACAGCCAGCCAGCAAGTTATATGTACATTCAAAATTTTATTCATGGTATAGTGAGTGTAGAAAGCTTTTTCTTACTTTAAGCAAATGGTTCATTTAACTACACACATATGAAGGTCACTGAATCAATGAAGAAAAACAAAAGTATCTTTTTTTGTCACTAGCCTTCAAAGACACCCAGAGTGAGCATCAATACAAATTTTAAACATTCACCTGATAAAGAGCTTCAGTTAGTGTTGCTGTACACATGTGGATAATAATGTGTAGAGGTGATATGTGTTGTATTTATGTGGTATAAATGCACAATATGCATGTCACATTCATGTTTACTGGAGGTGGCATGAAATAACTGAATTAAGCAAGGGGGAAACGTGTCTCTCTGCTGATGCGAGATGTAGTCATCCTCCCATTGTTAATGGTACTCCTTCACCTCTATGTGAGACTTGGCAACAGATGTGCAGACATAGAAATATCCACCACAGGACAAACAGATGCACTGTACATGTATACACAGGTAATGTAGAAAAATAGAATGTGTATGTGTGATTTCGTGAGGGAATGGAGACGAGATGGGGCCATCTAGAAAACTGCTCCGACCTCCGTTGGCCCGGGGAAAAAAGTCTCATCTGAATATCAAATACTCACACGCTGACTCCAAAGTGCTGCACTGTATATTATTTTTTGACACTGCCAGACAAGAGAGGATTAGCATGAGAGCCGGGGGTAAGAAAAGAGAACGAAGAACAAAGACAAGGGGGAAAGGACAGAGAGTAGGAGCTTGGTGATGAAACAAGGCAATTGAGAGCCAGATCTCCATCTTCCAAATATTTACAACCAAGAGAAAAAGTGGAATGATAAATATGGAATGATATACTTTCACAAAACCTTCCTTGAGTTTAGCCTCGACCCTTCATTCTCTAACAAACACTTATGTGCAGCGGCAGCGTGAACTGGCATTAGGGACTTAACACCATAATATTTGGTAATAATAATCAGACCTCCAAAATGACAG
Source organism: Istiophorus platypterus (assembly GCA_016859345.1). NCBI lineage: Eukaryota > Metazoa > Chordata > Actinopteri > Istiophoriformes > Istiophoridae > Istiophorus > Istiophorus platypterus. The sequence goes on along the minus strand of CM029122.1, from coordinate 10,488,511 downwards.
AGTGCATAGAACGCAAACAGTAACATGATCGTCTTCCTTTCGGATACTATTACACTTCATATATTACATACAGTATAGAGCATTTTGCCCATGCAGCTAACACAACAGTGAAGCATGGAGATGAGCATAAAAAGCAAAGATTCAGTTAAAGCAAGTCTGTGTGACAACGAAGCAGACCAGATTCTGAATACTCTTTTTCTTCTTCATATCACAAGATCACAAAGAAGACACTACAATCCTGCTAAAATATGTAGTAAGAGGGCCGCTTCTGAGGACCTCGGCATACAGTTAACTGTATGTCATCAATATTGCCATGCAGTACATATACTTACAGCTATTCTCTGTCTTAATATATTACACATAAAAAAAATCAGGAAACAAAACAACCATTATTTTTCAACTCTGACACATTTTGATCATGTATATTTTTCTGCAATTTTTTTTTTTTTTTTTTTTTTTTTTAAACCTTTTTTGAAAAACGAACCTGAAACACTCGTGCTTTCACCGTGCGGAGTGGCGCTCTTGGAGCCCCTCCTCCCATTACCAGCGCTTAGGGCCGTCATGCCATCAAACACAGCACAGCTGTCATCTGAGAGCAGGGGAGCAGGGATGTGTGGGACACTTGAAGAAAAGGGAACAAAAAGTCGGAGTGACGAAAGGGCGACGGGGACTTAACGGGCGGGGTTTTACATGTTTCTGGTCTCAGCTGCTAGCGTAGTACTGCAGCGACATAAATAGTCAAAAGGGTGGTGGCTTTTCAGTACAAACACTATGAAGTTTTTTGTGCTGATCAGCTGAATTGTGCGGTTGAAACAGTGTGCCCTTGTCTGACCAAATGCCGGTAAATTTAGGCTCAAGTGCTGCTCTTTACAATCAAGGATCAGGGATTAAGAAGGCTTTGTTCCATGTCAGTTTCCTTTGGCCCGAACCCTTTACTGAGACAGAAACCGGTACAAAGATTTCACAATTCTTTTCCTAACTTTCCTAACAGGATCAAATTCAGCTTTTGCAGTAATCCTCACACCTTCCCTCCCACTTCAACAAGGTGAGTAACTGAAGGTGCAGGGGCTGAGGGCAAGGGACCCGAGTGGAACAGACCCTACGAGTGGAGAGAGAGCGTAGTGGGGGATGCGCCTGAAGAAAATGTCGAAGAGCAGCTCTTTAATTCTGCATCTGCTCGAAGAATTTGTAGGTGGGGTTCTCGTAGCCGTTCTGCTGCATCTTGGCCAGGTGACGTTCCTCTGGTGTCACTGCGGCGTCCACCTACCGACCCGGCAAAAATGAGAGGTCGGTAAAACAAAATGGTGATTGATGTGTACAAATGAACGGGTTGGGAAACACTGATTTCTGCACTGCATTTCACACAAGCCACACATTCATTCAGCCCGTTACCTCGATTACACCGTGATGAATAGAAGTGTACTGTTTCTTCCTCAGCATCACCAAGGTAATGACGATGACGGTTGCTATGACAACCCCTCCCACCATAAGTCCAATAATCGCACCTTTATTTGACCCCACATCCTCGGCGAAAAACACCTACAATTGAAAAATTATAAACGTTTATGTGCACAGACCTACGCAGGACTAGAACAAATAACATGAGGAAGTGTGTTGTGTTAAAATCAGGTCGTTTTCATACCAGTTTTTGATGGTAAACTTCATAACCAGCATTTTGCCTCTTCTCAGTCTCCATCCGCACTTCTGGCATCTCCTCTGGCTTCAGGGCAGATACTGAAAGGAAGGGGGCACGCACAGGCATAGTATGACATAAAGACATACATGCATAAAGACATTTAGTGATGATGAGCTTTTTAAACTCCCACATGCAATGCTATTTTTGTATTATGTGCAATTAAACAAAATTAACAGAGACGATGGCAGAAAGGGATTTGAAATCTAGCTGTGGGTGATATGGGCAAAATTAGCAGTGCAATCATTATCCCATACCGATCTTGGTATTAATGTTACAGTATTGACTTACTATTCAAGATCACAGTAAAAAAACCTGAACTGGTTTTACGTTTAATTGGTAGAACTGTTTTTTTCCCATTATGCTTTTCAATAATTTGAAGTACCCTGCAAAGATTTACATGGATGAACATCTAATTTACATCACCTGGATTAAATGGAGGAACTCTGCACTTATACTTTTTGGTGAACATCACATTTTATAAGTCTCTGTGTAAAATAAATCAGAAATATTTGTCTGCTAATCTCAACAGCATTTCAAAAATCAGGTCCTTCCTTTCTCACACTGAATTTATGAGGGTCATACATGCATTTATATCACCGGATATTGACTAATGTAATTCACTGTATTCAGGGCTAAATCAAAAACCAGACTCATGCCATCAGATCGCACAAAATGTGGCTTCAAAGCTTCCAATAGTTTCAAAAAGACAAGATCACATGAGCCATGTTCTGGACACCCATCACTGATTCTACTAATCCCATTTAAAGTACTTCATGGTTTGGCTCTCAGGTATATTGCTGAATTACTGCTCCTCTATGAGCCAGAGCCTCAGATGGTCACACAGGGTTCTTCTCGGTCAGAGCCCCTCGGCTCTGAAACATTCTGCCTGACCATCTTAGGCTCAGCCTAAAAGTTATCTTTTAAAAAACACTTTGACAAATTTTATTTTTGTTTCCACTTCGTTTGAAGAGGAAGTATGCTGGCAACTAAATATGGATATAAACAATGTACAAAATCAAATATTTAAAAATTGCCTTTACAAATGTAGGAGTAGGGAAGGTAATGAATTTGACATGTATTAACCTAAAGGATACACACATTTCGGTAAGAAATAATGAATGTAAACATAACTTTTCTTTGTTGACAAAAGAACTGCACAGAGCAGCTTCAAGATTTCTTGCAGTGACAGATTTTGGTACATTTTGATCTTGTTATTCCTGTGTCAGAATTATGTTATTTGATTATGCAAAGACACGATCAAAGGTAATATTGATGATTTGCCCAGTCTTGTCTGTGCTTGCAGCCATACTGGACTCAGAAATAGCCAGAAAATCACAATAACACACACTCACCAGGTCGTGTGGGCAGTCCTCTATCTGGATTTGGACGAGCATCAACAGGCTCAACTGCAACCAGAGTTAAAGTGATAATAATAAAAAAAGAGCACGGATTTACAAATTGCAAAGTCAAGTTATGTTTTACCTTATCAGTGACTCAATTTCATAAATTACATCTCATTATAAATCTGCATTTATACTCAGAGTCTGTGAAACTCTCATTTTATAACATTACAACGAGTCTCCTTGTATCCTAATCAGTAGTGTGTTACCGTGGTTCTCTGTGTTGGGCTGGTTGAAGCTCTCGGGGTGGATGAAGCCCAGTCCATCCAGGCCAGGGTCCATGGGAGCAGAGCTGTAGGTCTGATCAGGCATCAGGGCGTCATTGCCGTAACTCACCCTACCATCCATCTGTAAACACGGAGGAGCATTTATCTTAACATCAGGGAGGCTCTCTTTTGAAAACATAATCCAACCCTGATGATTATCTGCCAGAACTCGGAGAGTCAGACATCACTCACACTACATATATTTGCTGATGTATGGTGGCTAAAACACTAAAAGCTAAAAAAAGAAAAATCATGATTAAATTTTTCCACCTCACAGTTTTAATCTGTTTTAACCTTCAGATATAGTGTCCTCCAGGGAAAATATATTTTGGCAAATGACTCTTTTTCATTTCTTCTATTCATTCACTGTGCCCGATTACAGTTCACACTGTTTGTGATCAGCTGAGCTATTTAAAAAAACGCTGAAAAAACCTATTTCGCCTCTGCCGTCTTAGTAGTTACTACTGCGCTCTTTCTTCATTTCATCCACAGTGTCCGCATCTGAGCTTCTCTTGGCATGGCCATATCGACCTCTGTCCTGTATCATTCTGCAGCAGAGGTTATTCTATTTATATATATCTGAGAAAGAGTGCAGTTATACAGCCTTCATGCATATGTGAGTGGGTGCAGCTCAACTCACCCGCCCGTCACTCTGCAGGGAAGAGACTTGCTGAGACAGTTCAGACTGAACTCTCTGAATTATAACCGCTAAAAAGAAAAGGAAATGAGAGAGAGGGACACCGTGGTGATAAGAGGGGAGGGAGAAATAGTGGGAGTGATATTGATTTTTTTTTTTTTTTTTAATGCCTGCCAAGTCAAGTCCATACAGAGGCCTGACTACAAACTATAAAGAAGCTGTGCTATCATCATGCTGTAAAACATGTTTTCATCCTCTCAGCCCTACAGGAGGTTACTTCATTAGTGATATCTGTATACTTTCACAGCACATTTAAAGTGATTTAACTGACTCCCTTTCTTAATAATGATCAGATTGAGACTAGTTTGAGACATCTGCACTAGATTACAAGATTTTTATTGTCACTGAAAGTACATTTTCAAAGCAGGCTGATTTAAACTTAAATTAATGGCCTGCCATTTTGGGAAATATTCTTGTTTTTATTTTGATGATTCCTTGTTACAATTTCCCAATCACACAACTTTTATTTCCCTTTATTAATATTCACTGTCATTCATACATTAAGAATAAAGCATGGAGCCAACTCTTACCAACTTGGCTCTGGATCTCATTAGCCACACTGGGAACTTTGTAGAGCAGACCCAATGACTGATTCATCCTCTCATCTATCACACGTAGATGGGTCAGAACCTAAAAGGTCAGAAGAAAGTGAATACATTTGAGTACAAACACAAAACAAAAAAAAGTTAAAATGTACCTGTTCCAGTTCACAAAACATAACGTTCTATTTGAAAATCTACTAGGATGTATCACTTAATTTTAGCCCATTTCGCTTTTCACCCCACTGAAGGTTCTTGGGGTCTTTTTGCAGCTACAGGTTGTGACTTGTGAGTGAGGTAGAGTACCTGAGGTCGGATCTGTGCGGCCTTTTTGGGATCGACTGTGCGGACGTGCTCATAATGTTTCAGCGTGTGTTGTCTGTCCTTCTGCTCTGCACGCACATACTTCTTCAGCAGACTCAGCACCTGACGGGGCTGGTGGTGACAGCGTTGTATGGTTTTACTGGGGTTATTACACTTAGGTATTCCTTATTAAAACAGATGTGTTGTTTTTGGTTGTTTTTTACATACACTTAATTATATTTCTTGCCAGTTACAAGAGCAGAGTAGCATGACGTGTTACTGAGAAAGCTATTTTTAGTTGTTTAATGTATTCCTTTCTGCACACATCCATGACCTGACATAGCAGCCCTTTATTCTCTTTATTAAAAAAGTGAAAAGGTGTGTTTGTTGTAAGCAAAGTGCGTACCCGTGGAGGGCTTGCCTGTAGGGCACTGAGATAATTTTCCAGAGCCAAGCGTCGGCGGCTGTTGAGCAGAGCTTCAACCCGGGCCATGTGGGTTTCCACCAGCTGCTGCCTCTCTCCTGCTGCCTCCTGCTCCAGAGCCTCCACCTTCTCCTGGAAGTGCTGCATTGCCAAGATGGTACACAAATGGGACAATACCCACTATTACCGCTACTTTTTACAAAAAAATCAAATTATAAATAACCACAGTTATGGTATAGTTTTCATTGTTACATACACACAAATGCAACTAATTAAATTTAATAAAATACCACGCTTGATTTTTAGATTATTGGTCATAATATCTGGTAGAGCAATAAATTCCCAATGTATAAGATCATTTTGACCAAGATGGAGCTCAAATATTTTCATTAAAAACACCTTTGAAATTTACAAATGATGGTATCAAACAGAAACAATAACAGCAAAAGTTGAAGCATGTGTCCCACCTGGATAACAGCTTTCTTGTCAGCGCGAGGAAGGTTCTTAGCCTGTCTCTCAGCCTCCTCCCACTCCCTCATCACCTAAACATATCAGTCATGTCAGGGTGAAAAAGCAGCCATTTCATACTGATAAATTCAGGCTTTGTAATTTCAGATCAGATGACTGGCAAAATGCCAGTTGAAATTGTTGAGGATATAAATGTCAACCAAGACACAATCACTCACATACCTGGGACATCTTTTCACGGTGTTTGGCTTCCAGGCTTTCCTTGGCCTTCTGGAAGTCAGTGTGTTCGTTGTCATCACCAGGAGATTCAAGATACCGATCCACAGCATCTGGAGGACTGGGGGCCATGGTGGGCACTGGGGGAGGACAAAGGGAGGAAACAAGACATGTGTCAAATGCACAGCAGGTGGAAAAAAAGGTGCTATATTAGGCTCTGAATGACTCAGAGGATAAAAATACAAGCATAGAAGTGCATGAGCAGTAAATGCAGGAAAACACTTATCCTGGACTGAAACAAACAATGTAGTCAACAGAGGAAACATTACACAGAGTTTCACTCCAAGAGACATACACAATAGTTATCTCAGAAATTTAAAAGACAGCAAGATCTACTTTAAGTTTAAACATGTGTTAATAACATATAATAGGTTAAGTACACACAGAATAATACATAATAAATGGTTCAAGTGAGATACAGATTATCAGGGAAAAAAAAGTTATGTGTTTCCTGGTATAAGTGTGTTTATATGTCCATCTTTATCTTTGTTTAATGTGGGAATCTGGAGATAAGATAAAAAGTGCCCAGTCAGGATCAGGGCAGATGCTGCACCACTGTGGAGTGTGGTGGAAACAGCACATCAACCCATTAACCTTTAACAACCCCCCCCCCCCATTCACATACATACACACCCATACACACCGTCTCTCTCACACACTAACACACACAAACACCACAGCTATCAACACGCTCACAGACCCACACCTCCCAGGTGAGACTACCTACACAGCGGCACCGGCAGATACAAGACCTTACAACTGCATATTACAGTGGAGCAAATGCATATCACAGCATGCAAACACACGTGTAGAGAAACGCATGCAGATGCACGCTGACATTTAAGGCTCAGTATTTACACTGCCTGGCCACATGCTGAAAGAAGTATGAGTTAGTGTTACTGGTTAGAAAGGAAGAAAAAACTAATTAAATGGTATAGAAGTGAATGACTGCTTTATGTGTGAGCGAAGGACAGAGCATCATGGCTGCTTTCCAACAGGGACACTCACTTGATCCACTTGCCTATTTTTTTTCCTTTTCATTTTCCTTTCACTATAATGATCAAACATCACCAAACAAACCAATGAGAATGATGAATGATCCCTCTTTTATATCTTTAAATCTCTTATATCTTTATATCTGGTAAATTTGAAGCTACCACCAGAAGCTAGTTAGCTCAGCTTAGCACAAACAATGGAAAAGGTCAGACCAGCTGTTCCCCTCTGTTTTCAGTCTCTATGCTAAGCTAATTGGCTGCTGGTAGCACTTTCATATTCATACAGATGGAGGAGTGGTATCAATTTTCTTACCAACACTTTTGGAAAGAAGGCTGATAAGTGTGGTTTCATGAGATTTGTTGAAATTGGAAATAATATAGAATCTGGCCGACTATTTGTCTTTAGCAAAACACTTCCACTTTGCTTCATCTTAACCACAAGTTCTAGGAAATTTTCTTTACACAAACATGAAACATAGCACGTTATTCCAAGGGGGGACGAGGTCATGGCCCTCCCTCCTTTCTAATCAAAGCTACATTTTTATCTCACCAAGAAATTAATCCTACAATGCTGACCACAACAGTAAAGGATGAGCAACTGAATCCACTTGTCAGTGCTGTGAGTGGTTAAGAGCCATCAGACTCTCAGGACAGGGAGAAACAGAGAAAGCAAATGAGACACAGAGACAATCTGCAGTAGCTTGAGGACAGGAATCAGGCTCGTGATTTGGGCACTTGGGGGTTTAGATGGCTCTGGCCCTGGGACTTACACGAGCTGCTGCAGACAGCTAGGCAGTACTCCTCCGATTCAAAGTTATTCCTGTTGCCCCCACAGCCCCCAAACAAGAAGGGAGCACAGCGGCCCTTCTCAGGCACGAAGTACCAGCGTTCCTGCTTGGCACGACAAGGGCCTGACTCAGCACGAGCCCAACACACGGCTGAGATATGTGCACAAACGCAAATTAAACGTGAATGCAAAATATGAACTTGTGAATTTCATGGAAAACATAAAAGTAAAATTTTTTTATGAATTCAGGAAACAACACAATACAAAAACAACAACCAATGACTGAACTCATGTAGACAAAGTGGGTGTGTTCACTTGATTTCTTACCTCGAACAACTTCTTCAACCGATTCAGTGGTAGTGGTGGTAGTGGTGGTCATGGCAATGTTAGCATTACGCTCATTGCTGTTCCGTTCGTCGGTTACATCGTCTTCGTCTTCCTCGTCCTCCTCATCTTCACCGCCATCTCTGTTCTCATCCCTTTCAAAGGTTTCCACCTGTTCATCCTCGTCTTCATCATCCTCTGTGGTGGCAGGATCTGTGTCTGCTGGACGTGACATGCTGTGAAGAGAGTGGCTGGTTCAATATTTGTATCAACGAATGTGTGAGTGTGCGCTCAGTGATAAATGACTACGAGTGATGATACCTATTATCAGAGTATTCGGTCTCAGCACCGCCCCACCAGACATCTGACTCCTCCCCTTCTAGCTCTGTGCTGTCGGTCTCTCGTTCTGCCTCTGCTGGACAGCAGACAAACTCCACTCCTCGAAAACGGTCGATGCCACACGGCAACAGCATCCCGTAGTCATGGAGATTCATGGTGCGGTCTCCGCAGGACTATTTTTAATAACAGATGTTAATCAGAAATTCCTTCAACGCTGCAATGGCTCACATATGAACAAGGTCCAAAATGAAGCCACACAAAATGCCTCACACTATAGCTCTGATGCAAAAATTATCTATTGTAATAGAGGGTTAAAAAAAACATCAATCAATCAAATGAAAGACAGACAGTGTCTTTGAGTGTGACTACGCAGTAATCAACAATTAGAAAGGGACAAGAAAAAAGAAACGCAAGTCAGAACAAAGTGGCAGAATAGGTTGACAGCAGATACGAGCTGGGGTAGGATGAAGTTAAGAAGTGCCGAGTCATTCAGTACAAGTCTACAGAAGAGTAGATGGAAAAAGGAAGAATTAGAAAAAAAAAAAAAAAAAAAAAAAAAAAGACCCCAGGTAGATATAATGGTATTGGGACCATAACACACAGTATCAAGTTCCAACAGTGAGATGAAATGCTAACTTGTGGCTTCTTCTCACCTCTCTGGCTACAATGTGCCAGTGCAGGTGGCTCTCACACTGGTCCATACGCTCCTGGTGCAGGAACTTACACTTGTCAGGAACGAGCAGGGCGTCGCTCACAAATTCCCCAACTGCAACATGGATATGCCCTTGTTCGTTACAAGTAGTCACTATACTCATTCACACATGCAATCATACACACAAACACACCCAGTAACATAAACCTGTATCAATAAAACAGCTAACCCAGGCAGCGGTATGGCACCACTATGTGTGTGTGACTGCGGTACTGCTTGCGGCCTTTCTTGCTCCAGTTCTGGATGCTGACAGGCTGGTTGGCCTCCACAACATTTGTGATCTGCAACTCCGGATACACCTGAAGAACAGTGATAGAGAAGAGATGTTTTCTCTTACTACATTGCCTTCCTTTCTGTTCTGTCTGCATGCCGCCTGCATCTCTCTATCCCTACCTCTTCCTCTGCATCTGCACTACTGTCTCACTCTGTTTACATACCTCTTGGCAGTACTGCAAGATGCCCTCCTTGGTGCCAATACAGCTCTTGGTGCCAGAGGGGTCAGACTCCCATTTGCCACTCTGCACATTGATGTGCATGTTGAGCTTTCCACAGAACATGGCCACCTGGGGCTCAGTTAGCAAACCCACAGAGTCATCCCCGGGCACCTAGACAGACAAGGGAAGAGAGGGGACAACAGTGAGGATTGCTTGTACCAAACAGGCTTAAGTATAACTTAACCACAAATATCTCCTGAAGCGGCTTATGTGTATTTAGCCCCTCTCAGTCTACTCTACTTACTTTCACATACAATCCTGCACATACATCTGTCTTTCTACACAGTACTGGAATTACTGAATCATAAGGATGAAGGCCTCTTTAAAGTACTCCATAATACCACCGTGCATTTAAGTTATGATATAAATAAATATATTAAATCACTACAAGTTTAAGCCTTAGCAAGGCAAGATACTGTGTTCCATCCCTTTGAGCCCATAAGCCAGAGAGCTAAGAATAACAGCTGCAGGGCAGCACATGTGCCCTTTGTTAGCTTTTCTTAAAAAGACTTGATTCATTTCCTATATTTGAGAAAGTTCAATAAGAATTTAGGGAAGACAATTTAGCCTATTATAGCAAAGAGTTGAAAATCATATTGAACCACGGCTATCAAATCCAGCTTTATGCAAATAGGGTGTTCAAAAAATCCCCTTCTTTCAATTGATCTGGCTTTGGCCAGAAGTTTCTGTGTGTTCTGCCTTTTAAGCCCCTGAATATTTCTCTGCCAGACATCAGAAAGACTGATGCTAGAAGCTGACAATAGCGGCCAAGCCATCTGCTTCCAATCTTTAAATGACCAATTCCATCTTGATGCTGTTTTTTTCCTGTCAAGATCTGCATAATATTAGCCTACTGGGAGCCAGGGTGGAGCAGCAAATTGTTCGTCACAGTGGAAACAGCTACTTTCGGCCCGTTCCAAAATGTTATTCATTGTCTATTTAAATGTGCAATCCATTTTTTCCGAGTGTTGGCACATCAATCTATCTCAGTCTGTTTAACAAAATCGTAAAGCAAAAGCAGAAAAAATGCTGCAGTAAGCAGTGGGCGAATGACTCAATGTCTGGTTGAGACAGGGCCACGTCAATGTGAAAGTTAAAGAAAATTTAAAAAAAATAATAAAAAATGTTAAAAGACAGTGTGATCAAGTCATAATTCAAAATGGTAGCAATGACACTAGCTTTAAACCACATAATTCTGTGTGTTAGTCCATGTGTCGCTGTTCTTGTCACATATCACTGGTTCAAGCACTTTGAGCAATGTTCCTGGATAAAACATTCAAGGGATAGCTATACTGAGCCATGTGGTATCAGTGTATTGCTCTTGAGCTTATTAGTCTAGTATTAAACTGAGATAACCAGCCTGACCTAGTAATACATCAAAGAAAAAGCTCTAATACACTCCTGCAACTGTAGGGGAGTTTCGCTGTTAGTCTCAACAATGTACAAAGGTTATCACATCTTGGCATTGATGCTGCAGGGCCTGTATGACTTTTTCCTGTCATGAATCAGCCCGCACAAAATAAAAACAACAAACAGCACAGAAATGCCATACATTGCAAAACGAAGGGTAGATTTAAGTGGACGAAATGAGTGGGCTAAAAAGCAGGACCATAACAGGAATAGTATGGTAATACCATGAAGGACAAAAAAAAAAAAAGAATACCATTGAGTAGTGTAATTGTACAGCTATACTATCTCAGAATAATAACAAGTATGGCACTTGATGCTATTCGTTAGGGGGGAGCCCTTGAACGCTACATCAACAAGTGCGTCCTGCACGATTCGCTGTTGAGGAACATTTGTTTATTTCACTGCAGCACACGGGGGTTCGGCTGTGGTCGCCACAGTAGGTGTGTGTTTGTGTGTATATACGCATATTCAGACCGCACTTAAGAAAAACTCTCCCTGAATCACTCGCATCCCCCCAAACAAAAACCCCGATCTGCTCGATGTTTGCTGTGCGGGGGCCTCGTCCTACTTCCCAGCTGGTCCCGACCCGTGTATTTCTCCACGGTCCAGCAACAACAGCGAGCAGGGGCTGCAGGCGCCATCTTTGCTTGTGTCAAAGTAAAAAATAAATTAAAAAAAAAAAAAAAAAAAAGCCTGCATCCTCTCCCCCCTCCTCCCCGATACCGCCACCCTGCAGCCCGGCCGAGCGGACCGGGTCGGCGAAGCGGTGCCGAATAACACGGCCCCCGCTTTAGCATTGCCGAAACCCTATGTGAGTGCCGGGGGGGCCACCGGCTAATCGTTCGCACCGGAGAGGTAGCGGCGTTGTACTCGTCGGGAACAGCTGGTGTATTATTGAGGTTCGTTTGAACCTGTGCACGTTTTTTATAACTGGACTAACTAGCTGGCACGTTAGCGACATAGCGGTTGCCGTGCCGATCCGTGTCATTTTTCCAGAAAGGGAAAACAAACGCTGGCAAACGTCGCCTGTCCGGACCCTATTCGCTGGACTTAGCTAGGTGATTTAGCTTAGCTGTCCAATTAGCACAAGAAGATAACGGCGACTAACTAATACCTCGGGTTATAACAGGAGAACCCCGAGAAATAAAAATCACCCAAAGACAAACACAAACTTTTCTACCGTGTCAGGGCCAAAGCTGTCAAACACTGACATCTAACGCTAGGCCCCGGTAGCTTCGGTTTGCTAATTCTACGCAGTAAATATAACTGCGCCGCGAACACGGAGAATCGATGAACTCGCGAAACGAGGCGTTAAAACCTCCCAGGAGGGCGGATTATTTTAGGGCATCAAACGGGGCACGGTCCTCGGACGAGCCCGGCATTAACGTTTCGTCCGGCGGCGGCGGCGGCGGCGGACGGTGCCGCGGCTGCAACGGCTCCGCGGCACCGGTGCGAATCACGCTCGGTTTGCGTTCACCCCGCGGCGGCGGCGGTGGCGGCGGCGGCGGCCGTGCGGGCAGCCCGGTGCCCGGCGTGGCTACCGGGCTCCCCCACCCTCCTTCCCCCGGGGACGAGGAGCCGCCTCAGCCGCCCGGCTCGCCTACGCTCCCGCCGCGGGAGTGAGGGGGGTGTTTTTTTTTTCCACCCACCTTCTCCAGTTGAACTCACCTCGGATGAAAGCGTCAAGGTCGCCGCCAGTAACAGCACAAACGCCGTGAGCTCTCCCATGCCGTCCTCCTGGTATCCGTCACCCTAGTTTTCGTTCGAGTTATTTTTCCCCTTAGAAAAGAAATAAATAAATAAAAAAATTTTTTAAAAAAATATATATATATATAAATAAATATTATGCGTGAGTCAAAGCAGGTGGGTTTTTTTATTTATTGTCGAAAAAACCGAAGCGCTCGGTTCCCGACGCCTGCTGCTCCCGACGGTGATGGCGTAAGGCTGGAGGAATGTGTTGGGAACCGGGCGGGGGCGGAGGGAGGGAGGGAGGGAGGGAGGGAGGAAGGAAGGAAGGGAGGGAGGGAGGGAGGAAGGAAGGGAGGGAGTCTCAGCGAGTCTGCGTCCCGGACCATGCAGCTTCAGCGTCGGGTCACGTTTAACGCGTGGCCGCAAGAAAAACCCGTCCCTCGCACCTGGAGCCAAAAAAAAAAAACAAAACATTAAACCGACGCCGCATCCTTTATGAAATCATTTCCCACGCCCCCGAGGTGCAGAAATCTGGAACAAAATCGCGCTCCCTCCCTCGAGTTCCTCACATACCAGCTGTTTATCCAAGGGAACTTAACAGTAATTGGGATTTTCCACATTATTGGAGGAAGCGGATTTCGGTCATTAATTTATAACTCTTCATTGGATGACCGACGTTTTCCGGACACGCAACTCTCGCTGGTTCGGGGATGGTTTCGTTTTTTTTACCGACAGCCGCACCGATGACAGCCCGTTTTCCCTTTCTGAGATTTTAATTTTTTTTTTTTTTATTTTATACGCTTTTCCGTCAGCTCTTGACACTTGATCAAAAGCATTGACACAAGACAGAGGACAATGCAATTTACTCGGCAATTTCCCTCCAGATCAACCGGCGAGCGCAACATGGGGATTTTGCTCAGTCTGCTGGTGGTGGTGATTGTGTCTGGTAAGAATTACAGTGATTCTTGGCAGTCGCCAACAATGTGGAACTTGCCTTTATCTTTATCTAAATTCTTGTGAAACAACGGAACAGGCTGGTATGTCTGTGATGAAATGAGTTTAAGTAATACTTCAGTGTTGACAAAAAAAAAAACAACTGTCGATCTTGATCTTGCAATATTTGCACAATTGTTAATTTAGTGGTTGACATATTGCATTTTCTGCTACCTCTGCTACTGGAGTCGTTTCTTTCCTTGTCATTTCTTGTTTATCCCTGTGGAGAAGATTATTGACTTGTCACATTTGAGCACCTCACCCCCCTTAATCAAGACACCTAACACAAACCCTATATCCCCTTATGTCGTTCCTTATGAGAGTTCAAGTGCCATAAACTGCAAGATATTCAGTTGTACATTGAATGACTTTTAGATGCATTTTTTAGCCTTTTCAGCCTTTTAGCCTTGTGACTACAGTGTTTGGGAAATACAAGTGTCCTTTTAAGGTTAGACTCTTGATATAAAATGAAATATTTCTCTGTTAACATTGTTTATAGAGCCAATTGCTGTTCTGCTAATACACCCACAGTTAGCACAGTTTTGAAGTTTCTGAGTTTTTGCAGTACTTTATGCATGACCACACTTTGTGTATTAATGTTGATATTTATTTTTGGTTTAGTTTGCACTGATGTAATTTTGGTTTGTACGTTTTTTAAGATTTTTTATTTCTATGTCACATGTCTGCTGTCTATCTCTTAAAATCTTGCTAGAAATAAATTTACTCACTTTAACGACATGTGATCCCTGATAACAAAAAAAAATTTAAAAAGTGAGACAAAACAATCAATTTATAAGTATCTAGTACCTTTGGTTCTAATGCTTAACCTCATTAAAATCATCATGAGAAAGGATTTCATTGTACAAGCTTTTTCCAAAAAGTGTTTGAAATCTTTGTTACTACCATCTTCCAGATTATATAGAAGCTAAATAAATAAATTATTTATTCACCACATTATACTTGTACACTGTACTTGTTAGAGTTTTCTTTAACACAGGGTTTTGGCTTCAGTGAAAAAGTGTGTGTATAAAAAGAGATTAATGGCACATATCTGTCCATTATTTTGCATTATATAAGTAATACCTTCATCAAAACATCCTAACTTTTTTTAGTGTCCCAGTAATAAATATCTCTCTTCTTCTGGGTTCTTTTTCAGTGCACTTAGAGAGAAATACCAAAAGAGGAGAGTCATTACTGTCTAAAATTGGCTACATAGTTTTGTTTGAACAAAATCCCAAAGGTCAGAGTTACCATATAATTGGTTAATGTGAGGAGGTTCTGCACATAGAAGAATGGGGGAATGATTTATCAATGTACAATGTAATTTATTATGATGTGGTAAGATATGATAAATGGTTGAATCAGTGCTGGCATTTAGGAAAAATCTTTAAACAAGTGAGAAACATTCCTTCTTATGTAAACAAAGCTGCGATATTGTGAAAGTGTTATTAAATATAAACCAAGATGAAGAAATAAATGGAAGAAATGAATCACCCATGGTTATAAACAGCGTCAAAAAACAAATGCAGACATAGTATGTGTAAAAAAATGTAATGTAATTAAAGATGAGAGTTGTTACAGTAATAAAAACAATTGAGTACAGTGTAAGATATCATACAGGAATGAAGTGTAAACAATTAAACTTTTATCATTAACTTACTGTAAATACCTAAGTTTAATCAATTTCAGTATGAATTCACTTTCAACTTCTAGTTTTTATTTTCAGATTTCTTCAGAACTTACAAACACAAGTTCTTCTGACTTGAAATCTTTTGACCTTAAATGATGATTTGAACTCATCCAATCAGCACACATTATTAGAAGATATTAGTATATGTCAGTATAAGAGTATAAAGTATTACAATATTAGAATCAAAACTCTCCAGAGATCCATTTTATCATATTTTAAAGAAGATTAAAGATTGAAACGGGTTAGGTTTTCTAGAAGTAAGAAAAAAGAAGAAACCAAAAGAAGAGCGGAAGTGAAGGGAATCTCCTTTCCATGTTGGACAGACAGGCAATATATGTGTGTATGGAACACAGCACCTGATAGGTTTACATATGGACAAAGTTATGGATTGCAAACATATATGAAGAAAATGGTCCAGGAGGACATCGAAGAACTTGGTGCCGCCAACAGATAGGACCCGAGCCATTTGACCTCCTCTCCACCATGAAGATTTGGAAGGAGGACCACACAAACAGGCAAGAAGGAAATTCAAAGACGCCAGAAGGAGAGCAAGACAAGGAGGAGGCTGGGACTCCTGTTGGATGGGTCAAAACCCTCTGGATCCAAACCATCTGGAGTGGGGCACCAGCAGCTTGAGAAGAGAGAGCTGAGTGGGAGGTCAAATTGGGGAGAGATGTGTACACATCCTGGACTAAATGTGCTTGAGGGAACTAATAAACAAAGGGTTAGAGAATTGACAAAGACATCTGAAGTCCACACATTTGACAAGTTGAGTCATCTTCAAGTTTGAAGACAGTTCAACCGGCTGTAAAGCCTTTACATCACAATCAAACCAGGTTCCTGAAACTGAGAATGTAACTTACCCTGCATACTCAATAACATCTACCTGTTTGACTAAAACATTCCTCTTTAAACTGTATAGCTCAAGTATATTGAACATGTTTTCTCAGGTTTACTGGATGTAACTCGGTTTTATATTTTTCACAACTTATGAGCTTAATATTGAGCTGTGAATCACGTCTAGTTGAGTTAACTTTGATTTTTGAAGCAGCAGGGAAACTTGTGTTTTTAAAGTGAGCCAGCTTGGATGCATGTCCTTAGAAATGCATAAATCATGAACTAATGGGCTGCGAACTGAACTAATTCAGAGTTACTCTCTTTACCACAGGTGAAAACGTTGAGACTGTCAGAGGCGTCTTAGAAGAAAGTGTCCTTCTGCCATGTCCCTGCTCAGATAGAAATTTGAAAAAAGGATTTAAGTGGCAAAAGGATAATACTATTCTGGTGTTCATACAGAATGAGACCACTCAATGGTTCGATGAAAGATACAACGGCAGAGGCACAGTATTTGTAAATGAGAGCAGCAGTAACTGCTCTCTTCTCCTAACCAACATCACATCCGATGACCAGGGAGAATACAGATGTATTTTTCATTATCAAGAGATATATACCTATCTAGTTATAAATCTCAATGTCTCTGGTGAGTTATTCAGTTGATTCATCATGCATACCCACACAACCCGATCACTCTATTCTAGCATGAAGTTAAAGGAGAATCTGTCACCATTTTAACTTGAGTCTTCTCTCCCCAGCAACCTACAAGGTTTGTCAGGAAGGCACTTGGAAAACTTTCCAGTGTGATGTGGCTGCACACTACCCAGCTGAGATTCAGTGGCGTTTGGACAAAAAATTTCTTACAAATTCAAACACCACTAAAATAACAAAACCCTCTATGGAAAGTCATTCTGGCTTCTACCGTTTCAAAAGCACACTCATCATGGATCCCGAACCAAGCTCAGAGCCTGAATGTGTTGTAAATGCCACAGTCATTTCAAAAAACATTACACGTGAATGCAGTCATACTGGTAACTATATGTTTTTATTTCTTTTTTAATATTAGGATGTTGATTGTGATATTTAAAATAAAGTCTGTGACATCAAATCATTAAGAAAAAAATAGTTTTAATATCTAATGTGTCATGTTTTTGCTTTTTTTTTTTTTTTTTTTCCCCTAGGGTCTCGAATCAGCCCAATTATCCACGGCCAGAAACTTCGCAAGAGATACTTTTTTATTCCCATGATGTTGGTGCTTATAATTACCCTCGTCTTGTGGCATCGTTGGAAATCCTTAAACACTCTGAGTGAATAGATTTTGTCATTATGCCAGCGTTATTCAAAATCAATGCTGAATCTGAGCCTAACTGGTTAAACCAGAGTTGCACAATACTCGTTATAGTTGTTGTATCAAGCTTCTACTGGTTTTGTGCTTCTTTGTTGAAATTCACCGTCATTTTTTAAAAACATCTTTTTCCTTGATAAAGGGGCATACCAAGGATAGGATAAGGAAAGACTGACAGCCTCTAGTGCTAAATACACAAGACGAAGTCTAATGTGAAAATTGTGAAAATACTTTCGACTTACCGGTGAATAGTCATGAATGTGGTGTCATGCTGCCAGAGCCTTTTTACAGACATGTGAAATCCTTTGTTAATGTTGCTCATGGATTGTTGAGTTTCTGACAGAGATCATCTTGTAAGATTTTACAGATATTTGCACACAGATGTTTTTATATTCTTTCCGCCCAGTTCAGCAGCTGCCAAAGGACAGTATCCTATATAATAAGTTATGAATAAAGCACAGGAAAAAAATGTGAAAATCACCAAAAAACTAAACAAGAAATGGCAGAATCTGTCCACTATTGTAGATACTGTCAAATTTGATCAAAACAAGCATATCATTTGCTTAAAAAAATGTATTGCTGACATGGTATGAGACCATGAGATGAAGAGAGTTAGAGATTCCTATATACTCCCATAGATTCAGAAATACTTCTATATACTTATTGTATGGTGTGACCACCCTGATCCCAATCTCTCAAACAAAGAATAAGACCCATTTTCAGTCTTGAGGTTCTTTATGTCCTTCATCATTACAGAAATACAGCATGGAACTCATCCATTTCATTATTTGATGTGCCTTGGTGGTTAGAGGGATAGTTATATACTTTAAGTGCCATTATCTGAATGTCAAGTTATCTATAAAGAGATAGCTATAGCTGTAGCTATTTCAGGTAACTTAATTTGATATTCTACAACTTTACAACAATTGTAAAAAAAAAAAAAAAAAAAAACTGGTTCAATATGCAATAATTTTATAAGTTGTTTTATATAAATATATATATATATTTTTTTTACAATAGAATTGTTATTCATAAAGCACTATGTGTTGTCCATTCCCCCTTATATAAATGCTAAACATGTAATGCAAATATTTATGCAGTGCGTATAAATAGAAATAGGTCATAAAGCCACTGTCGACTGCAGTTCTCTTGTAAAGTACATTGGAGAAGCTTCCTTTTTCATTATAAAAGACTGTCTTAATATGTATCCTGTTCCTCTGTAAGTGTCTTTGTGGTAAACTGGTTACATGGAAAGTTGTTATTTTGCCAGATTCGTTTCCCCATTCTAACGAAACAGATTATGGTCATTTTATGTAACATATAATGTCAAGGTTTGGATCGAGGAAACCCCCTTAGTTATGATAAAAGTATTGTCTCATAATGATCCCCGCCTTGACAGCCAAACAGTCAGAGACCCATCAATCCTATGTCAGCCTTTGGATCTTGTAGTTGTTTTTGGTGTTGCAAATTCTTTTTCTATCATTATCATTGTCTTCTGCTCTGACATGTGCAAGACAGTGAGTCACTGAAAAAGCTTAGCTGGTACACCCTACCCTACAGTTTGCTAAGGTAGATTTCAGACATGTTGGGACTGGTTAGTGGAGCATACACAGTTAATGAAATAGTTATGTTGCGTACTTATGGGCAAGATAAAAATCAAACTGTGGTTTCACTTCCCTGTAAGACATTTCATTTCTCTTTTTCCAGCAGCCTTGTGAGGCCCCAACATGGGGTGGGCCCTCAACAACCCACAATTTAAAGATTATTCTCATCTGCAATTTAGACATCATACCTTATCAGCATAAATATCAGCAATAAATAGTTGAACAGACTCTTTTTGTATCTAAAATAGAGTAAAAGCACTTGGAGCTACTGTGTCAATCAAAAGAAAATTAAGTAGTTAGTTATTAAGGCATACAGAGATCAGAGGTCACAGCAATCAGCAAAGAGGACAAAACAGCAAAGCATTTATAACTTTTAGTGAGTACAGGGGTTGGGGTGTGTGTCACCGTGTAAACACTTTTGAAAGAGATAAGACTCTAATAGGAAATTTTCCATAATTAACCTGTATCTTGCCCTCAACAACCCACAATTTAAAGATTATTCTCATCTGCAATTTAGACATCATACCTAATCAGCATAATAATAAACCTTTTAATAATTAGTCTGAATAAATAGTTGAACAGACTCTTTTTGTATCTAAAATAGAGTAAAAGCACTTGGAGCTACTGTGTCAATCAAAAGAAAATTAAGTAGTTAGTTATTAAGGCATACAGAGATCAGAGGTCACAGCAATCAGCAAAGAGGACAAAACAGCAAAGCATTTATAACTTTTAGTGAGTACAGGGGTTGGGGTGTGTGTCACCGTGTAAACACTTTTGAAAGAGATAAGACTCAAATAGGAAATTTTCCATAATTAACCTGTATCTTGCAGTGGAACAGTGAGCAATCAGTGTATTCCATAGATAATATAATTATAGCATAAAAGGTGAATAGTACAAAAAAAAATCCCCATTACAAAACCTTGCTGATAAATGAAGCAACATCGCATTTAGTTTAAAAACAACAGCCACAGAGAGTAAATCTTCAGCATCTTCTCATGTTGCTGAGGGTATCAACAGGTTGAGCTCATGAAGTGGCTCCTAAAAGTCAGTTCACGGGTCATTTGCGACACTATGAAGCCGTCAGTTTTAATGATATATAGTAATTTTTACACAATACTATATAGTTTTCTGATGCTCTGGATCTGCAATTTGAATTTTATTTTTCAACTAATAAAGTTTGAAATAGGATCAGTTGGATGGTTTGATATATTAGGCTGATAACCAGGGTATCTATAAGTTAAGTTACATTCTATCCAAAAGCCATTTTTATAACTGGAAGACTTTGAACGCAGCGCTTTGTGTGTGAAACGTGACCAATCAGCGACGGCTCGACTGTACGTACACTGCGTCTGACGTAGTTAAACACCAGGAAGTTATAGGGACGGCTAACTGGCTAGCTCAAGGCTAGCGAGCAGAAATGAATATACATGCAGAAAATATCTCCGTATATTTTAGAGGAGCTGGAACGACACTGGCATTTTGTTCACGGTAAGGCAGTTTTGGACTAGGAAACCTATGTGCTTTAAATTCCAGTCAAGGGTTTAAATGTGAACGAAGTAAGTTAGCTTAATGCTAACGTACATGGAAATAGACAAGAGATATGTGAACGATAATGTAGGTTAGCTTAGAAAAGGTGGTCAAAAATCATTGTAACATAGTCGGACAGCAAATTTAAGTTAAAGGCGAAAGGCATGCTAAAAGATTTCTAATGCCTAACAGCTGAAAGAAGCAGCTACATTCAGAAAAAAATAAGTCATATATAAAAACAGGTGCTGAGGCACTGACAGCAGCAGAGAGGTGTTTACTCGGATATGGGCGGGTTTGAAGGCAGCTTTCAACCCTACTGGTTTAATCACATATATTATGACAGGTATTCATACATTCATACATGAAGAAAGACAGAAAAAGGTTAATAACGCACCTAACAAGTGCTTGAGGTAATTCAGAAACAGTGCGGCTGGAATCTGCAGGACCTGAGTTGGTAAATACCTGAATGCCCTATTAGGAGTTGCAGCAATTAGTAAATTAATCGATTAATTGTTTGGCAGAAAAATATTCTGCAAGTATTTATTCAGGCAATGATACCAAACATTTGCTAGACCCAAGCTCTAAAATTTGAGAATTTACTTCTTTCCTGGTCTTACATTACTGGAAAATTAATACTTTGGGGGTTTTGACTTTTGGTCAGACAACACAAGATATTTAATAATGTCACATGAGGCTCTATGATCACATGAGGGGCATTTTTCATTGTTTCCTGAGGTTTTATAGACTAAATGATCAATATAATGATTCTGAATATAATTACATAACACTGATCAATGATGACAGTAATCATTAGTTGTTGCCATCATCATATCACAGCTGAATAGTTAGTGATGGGAGATGTTTATATCATGATATGAGACCAAATTGGAAGTATCATACCCTGGTGATATACTACACATAGGTAATGTATAATTATCTTAATGTTAAATTCATTTGAATGTAAAAAATGCTGAAATGGTTACTCCATTGATTGATTAATTGATGGACATAATGTTCATCACCAACTGTTTTGGTAATCAATTAATCATTTGTCATTAATTAAGTAAAAGGCCAAATTTACCGGTTCCAGCTTCTAAGCTGTGAGGGCTTTCTCTCATTTCCTCACATTGTTTTAGATCTTTGTAATACACACACAAAGTTAATTAGGTATACCTGTCAAATCTAATGTAGTCCAATACAACAGCTCAGCCACAAGTTCTACCTAACAAAGATGATAATTTTCAGGGTTTTTTCATGATTTGGGGAGATAGTGATGAGCACTTTTCACAATTTTTTTTACCTCTAATAGATCAATTTGATTAAAAGGTTATTTAATGAAAAATTTACCCAACAGTCTGCAAGTGAAGGACAGATTTGCTCCAAAATTACCCAATTTTAGAATTTAGAACGGAATGCTTGGCATTTTTGTTTTGTTATTAAATGACTTAAAAAGTTAATCAAGTATTGAAATCATTGGTAATTGATTTTCTGTCAATAAACTAAAAGATTAATCAACTTATCATTTCAACACTAAATGTAGGATGTTTTTACATGAAACTACCACTTGACTTAACTTAGTAACTGATTGTGTGAATACTGTTTATCAGTTAACTCATGTTGATGCGCTGGTTAATGAATCAAATTATTTCAGCACTGGTGAAGTGCACAGCCATCCGAGTTATCTACAATGGGCCAACGAAGGAGAGCGGTGCCCGTGAGTGATCCTTCGTCTCAGGGAGTCTGTGGCACTCCTGCAAAGTCTGTCAAGGGCTCCAGCAGGAAGCACAACATTTGCATGGTGTCTGACTTCTTCTATCCTAATATGGGAGGGGTAGAAAGTCACATTTACCAGCTTTCCCAGTGTCTAATTGAAAAGGGACACAAGGTTGTGATCGTCACCCATGCCTATGGAGGGAGGAAGGGTGTCAGGTACCTGACCAATGGCCTGAAGGTGTACTACCTCCCCCTGCAAGTGATGTACAACCAGTCCACAGCCACCACCTGCTTCCACAGTCTCCCCCTGCTGCGCTGTGTGTTTGTCAGGGAAAACATCTCTGTGGTGCATGCACACAGCTCATTCTCCGCCATGGCCCATGATGCACTGTTCCACGCTAAGACCATGGGCCTTAACACGGTACACATTTTTTTAATCTTAGTATCTACTCACGTCTCTGTGCTACAAATGATAAAAAAACGAAAAACCTAAAGAGTGTTTTCATTCACAGGTTTTCACTGACCACTCACTCTTTGGCTTTGCTGACGTCAGCTCCGTACTGACCAACAAACTTCTGACTGTGTCGCTGTGTGATACCAACCACATTGTGTGTGTTTCATACACCAGTAAGGAGAACACAGTGCTCCGTGCAGCACTCAACCCAGAGATAGTGTCTGTTATTCCCAATGCTGTTGACCCCACAGACTTCACCCCTGACCCCTCCCAGCGCCAAGACAACAGGATCACTATTGTTGTCATCAGCCGACTTGTCTACCGCAAAGGTACAGAGCATTAGACTTATAAACTGTTTCAATATTTCAACCCTTTTTTTTTTGGGAGGAGCAAAGTTAAAAGCTCTCTTTTTATTTCACTTCATTTACAGGGCTTCTGTTACATTTAATTTGGATATCCAATTAAAAAGTGCTTCACCAGAAGCATCGGCTTGCAAATCAAATAGGCCAATAGATTGGCCCATAACAACTTATCACAGATATTTCAGTGTTGGCTTATATGTTTGGCCTTAGGTAACATGAAATTGCAGTACAGAATACCGTAAATGTTAGTTATTTATTGTGTCTCCATTACTTCATTTGTCAATGGGAGAGCACTGACAAGTTTGGAAAATGTCCCAAATGCACCTCATATCTTTAAATAGGAAGTTCAAGGGATTCTTTTCAAACTTTTATTTAAATTATGTGTTTATCCAAAAAAATGAACATTGGCCAATATATAATGTGCATTTTATAATAAATACTCAAATATATACATGCATATCCTGCCTGAAAATCCTGTATCAGATATCTGTACCTGTAACTGATATCAACAGCTGTTAAATTCATTGTGAAAGCAAATTTTCAATTCCTCTCCTGATAAGGAATTGATCTTCTTGGTGGAATAATCCCGGAACTCTGCCTCAAACATCCAGACCTGCATTTCCTAATTGGTGGCGAGGGACCGAAGAGACTTGTTTTGGAGGAAGTGCGAGAGAAATACCAGCTACATGACCGGTACTGCTCAAATTTCCTGAGAGTATGTCATGGGAATTTACCACTTAAATTTCCTGCCAGATCTTGCAATTAAGTGAAGTAATGGAAATGACATTAAGCACACCCTTCTGCTGAGTATTAACTTGGTAACATTTGATTAAATAAAAGTTACTGAAATTGTTTATTACTGGAATTAGCCTGTAATGTAAGTCAGGCAGTGTCACACATTGGGTTTGCTTGCGAAAGTGGTATTACATGTGCCTAACTTCTTTCATTTGGGACATCGCAGGGTGCGTCTGCTGGGGGCTTTGGAGCATAAAGATGTTCGTGGAGTTTTGGTGCAGGGTCAGATCTTCCTCAACACATCGCTGACTGAAGCGTTCTGCATGGCAATTGTAGAGGGAGCCAGTTGTGGACTGCAGGTCTGTTGCAATTTATACCATAGCTTGGTGCTTGGACATGTCCATTGTGGACGTCAGACAGTGGGAAAGATTTCACTTTAGAGTGATGTGGAGTAATATTTTCCGAAACTCACTTAACAGTTACGTAATGATTGGGAAAGTCACACTTCCTGTGTTAGATTTTCTTCCTAAAACTCATTTTTAACATAAAAGTAGACGGTCACTCTCTTCCTAAATCTGATGCTCTCAAAATTTTATCTCATTTGATGTTGCAACAGTTTTTGGTCTGTCTGAAATATTTGGCTTATTTCGTGTGACAACACAAAGCAAAATATATATCTATATAGTAGAATACTAGATTTTATTAAATGTCTGATTAATGTTTGAATGATACAAACCTTTTTCATTAATGTATGTAAAACAGGAACGGATCAAACATTTGCCTATCCCATCAGTTTGACAAATACAGCTCTGATGAACCCCTTTTAACTGAATAGAACTTGCATGACAGCGGAAGATGGTTTTGAACGCACACTCACAGATTTTCTGCTGGTAACAATTGTAAAGAGGCGACGATTGACCCCGAAAAATAAATGTCACAGGGGAAGTTTGGTCTGGTGTATCTCAGAGGAAGAGAAAACAGCGCTATCAGCACTTAAGAAAATAGCACCAGTAACAGTAATGTAAGACCTTTACTGGTGAATTCGCTCAATCCCATTTAAATTTAAATGCTGGGTCAGGTCTTTTAACCAAAAGAGGTCAGTGAGCTTGTGCTTTTAATTCCAATAAGAAGACCCACTTGTGTTTTATACTTTAGGAGGGGCACTTTAAAATCTATGGGGGGATGATGCTCTCACACTGAGGGCAACTTATACATGTGTGTGTATGTCTCCAATGTGTGCCTCAAATTTTTTTTTTATTTGTAAGGTTGTTAGCACTCGTGTTGGGGGAATTCCTGAGGTGTTACCCGAGGATCTGATCACTCTGTGTGAGCCCACTGTGCGGTCGTTGTGCGCTGGTTTGGAAACAGTCATCACCCAGCAGCGGTCAGGTTCTTTCCCTTCCCCTGCCTCGATCCATGCACGTGTGCGAAACCTCTACACTTGGAGAAACGTTGCCGAGAGGACTGAAAAAGTAGGTTCACCAACACTGAAACCTACAATTTTCAGTCATATCCTATTAGAATTACTTCAGTATATGTGTTTACACTGGATAGTGTGCATGTACTTGAGACTGTGTTTTGATATTTATTCTCTTGCAGACTGAAACTAGCTAAAGCTGATGCTTTAGTTTGGATCTTTTGGAATTAAACACAATTTTGTTTCTGAGTTCAAATGTGGACTTAAATAATTTACTTAATGAGAAGATGTGTTTGATTTCTTTTCGGCCACTTGGGGGCAGTGGCATCACTTCACTGTCCTGTCATCATGTGAAGTTGATATGACGGACTTGCTGGCAAACAGTTATTTATTCAGACATCCAACAGTTATAGAGCAACATTAAAAGCTCCACCGAGCTCACCAGTGAGTCAATAACTGCATCTGTCTGCTGTTTGGTGCTAAGAGGGTAGTGTAACTCAAATAGGCCGGACAGGTAAACAGTGAGCTGAAACTCACTATAAAGCTTGGTAAAGCCAAGTGAGCTGCAGAGTCAGCTGATGAATATCTGTTTGTCATTTCATATATATTATTTTTATATATCTATTATAGCCTATTAACGTCTTTCTTAAATATCGGGTAAATGGAAAAACCTAATAATAAAACTATAATCTGTAGGAAATTACAGAAACCTGATTTCCCCAGCAGGACTTTTCATGTAGTAAGACAATTTCTTGTCCATGTTTACAAGTGACCAGGCTTCTAACTTTAAACATTTGTGGGTGTATATGATGTTAAACCACGGCAGGGAAAGTAATGCTGTGACAGCAGAGGGTTGCTATAAAAAGAAATATCATTACACTGAAATGTGCATTCTTTCGTTGGAAATAATTTAATTGATTAAGTCAGTTTCCACAGATGATATGTAATATTGAAGCACCTTTGCACTTTAGGAAAAAACTGTGTTTGTACTCTAGAAATTGCCCTATAACTGCACCATCAGCCCTTACAGACAAACGCACACATACATACACAGACACGCAAACAAAATAAATAATTGTCTTGTGTCACTAATACAGTTAAAATTAGAGAGCCCTGCTTTCAACATAAGATATTGGTGTCAGGGAGAAATCTGATTATTGTTGAGATGAATGTGGACACAGATACGGTCACCTGGTTACCACAGTGCATGTAAACGTTTTCTGATTTACAGTGTAACCTGGTTTCTCTGAGTAAGCTTTTTTTCTTATCGGTATGTAAATGTAATGATGGCTCACACTGCTGAGGCTACAGGACTAAATGGTAGATGGTGAATTGTTTGTCGACTCTCATCTTTGCATTTACCCCGTCAGGTGTATGACAGAGTGGCTGGAGAGGAGGTGCTTCCTCTGGACAGACGGTTACGGAGGCTGAGGGCTCACTGCGGCCCCGTTGCCGGCTCCATCTTTGCATTTGTAGCTGTCTTAGACTTCCTCTTCCTGCTACTCCTGCAGTGGCTGGTGCCAGATCGGGTCATAGACATCGCTGTGGACACTACCGGACCTCATGGACTGTGGAGGCAGGAAACAAGCAGTAAAAATGAAGGTCATTCCAAAAGTGCCACGAAACGAGCAGCAGAGCGTCATCGTAGTGATCGCTCCATACCTCCACCTCACTCCTAGCTGCTTATATGATGTTATGCATATGTCACCTTTGTGGCGCAGATTGACATTTTAAACATGGCTACTGAATGCTGATTGTGCTCATAGTAACCCCAAACATTGTTTACATTTACCTATCAAAGGGACCTTGTGTGAAAGCATTTTATCTGAGACTTGCGGGGAGTGTTTTTATTTTTATATATACTGATTAGAATGGAAAACTGGTGGTTCTTGCGACTTTATGAATCACTTTTGTGATTTTGGTATACACATAAATGAGATCACTAAAGGGGGGGGGGTAAAGGGCTGGTTAATTGTGCACCTATTGTTGCATTGCACAAGACTGCAGTAACGTATTTTAAGTTTTGATTTTGTAATGCTGTATATCAATGCAAAATGTTTTATTCATCTAATTTTGATACCACAAATTTCTCTCATTTATTTAATAACTTTATTTTTCTCCTCTAAGACGTTACAAATTTACTGTGTATGGAACCCTCTGAGTTTATTTTAAGATGATCTAGTGACTCCCAGACAGTCCACTCCAGAAAATAAAGTGTACATCCAAATGTTTCATCCATTTTCACATGCAGTTTTATTTTGATTGTCTGCAGGTGTGTGGCAGTTTTATCTTCTACAGACCATTACATGAAACAGTTCACTCGGCAGGACATTGGAGGGCCACCGTCTTAGAATTAGTTTTACAAAGGCAATGGCCTTCGGGAATGAGGAGTGCCAGACAAAACACAGGAGTTGTGTAGCTGTGAAATAGGAGGTGATAGAGATGGGATGGCATGGCTATTCAACAGTTGGGATTTGCATATTGTCGTGATTGGAAGTCGAAAATTACTTCATGCCTGCAAAAAAAGACTTGTTATATGACTCCATGCAGATTGAGCTGAGAAGAGACGTAAAGGGCTGTTTTAGAACCTCATCAGAATAGATTTTGGAGGATGTCGCTGTTTTTTAGTTGCTTTATTGTAAGTTATCATTACGTTTAAATCCTGGGTGACAGAATATTTCAGTTAGATAACTTTTGATAGTAACATATACTGTTCCTTTGCTGAAACTATGCTGTCATAAACAGAAGATAGTGCACAACCACACTTGACATATATGGTAAGATGAAATACACTACACTGCTCTTGTATCTCCTGAACATTTTGAATTTATCTACGCCTGTGCCTGTACTTTTGCTTGTAGCTGTACACACATTTCTAAGTGCCTTATTCAAGTTGTATCCGTACAGGCCCATTCCCACAACCATTGTTATGCACGTACTGTAGACAATGTGGACTGGGATGAGGGTGGGTGGGCAGTGGCATTGTGGGAGGAGGTGGCCAAGGAACCAGATAAAAAAGGGAGGCAGGCCGACTCCAGGATTTTGTATCCGACTGGCCCAGCTCAAGTCCTGGACGGTCCCAGAGGATTCTGCTGTTGTTTCATTTTCATAATGGCTGCTGTTCAAACGGAGGTTTCCCTGTGCTCCCAACCATGGCAGAGGCCCCTGTACATCTATGGTGGTCTGGCATGCAACTCACTGATGGCTGGTAAGGATTTTTTTTAAGTTTTTTTGTCTGTTTGGTTTAATTCAGCTCAGGTGTTTTGTGTCTTGAAGGAAATTAATGGTTACAAGAGTGGATTAATTTCTTATTTCTTGAAGAATTGTACAAAGCTTCAAGTAATGGTGATTTGGTTTTGCACATCTTTGCATTAAGCCACAAAGTACCCGTGTCTCCATGTTTTGTTTTGGTTTTTTTTGGTTTTTGAAAGTTACCTTTTTTGTAGTCAGAATTGCAGATCAGTTAAGACCTGAAAACTCTGCTTGCAAATACTGTTGACTGGCTCTGCGGTTCCAACGAAACCCAGAGTGTGTACTGCTCATTGAGCCTGGTGTTTAGGTGTTTAGGGTTGGGACGACCCTGATGAACAAGATAGACCTATTCAAATGAGGTCATCAACATCACAATGAACAGAGAGCAGGATCAGTTGGGCTTATCTATGAGTTTTCTGAACATGGAGACTTTCACGGTCCTTTTCTTTGTGTCTCAGACTCTTGGTCGGACAGGACTCCTCTCCATGAAGCCGCTTACCAGGGCAGACTGCTCCACCTCAGACGCCTCATCGCTCAGGTATGTTTAACATGGGTCGGTTTAGATATTCGCGGTACATCAAGTACACTGCCTACACCTGGTTTTAGGATGAAATTGAATGAAAACTTTCCGTCTTTTCTGCAGGGCTTCCATGTGGACACACTCACCATGGACAGAGTCTCCCCCCTCCATGAGGCTTGTCTCGGTGGTCACTATGCTTGTGCCAAGTTCCTGTTGGACAATGGCGCAAATGTAAGAACGCTATTTATCTTCAGTCTCCTGTCTGAGCATAAGTATATCTAAAAGCAGCAGTTTTAAGATATACATGGGATGGTGGATAAAATCAACAGTCTTTGTTCTACATACATACAAAATTTATCCTAAGCTAAATGAAGCGAGGCTTCTGCCCCATGTTGGTCAAATCAAGTAGTTATATTCCAAAAGTAACAGTCATTTTAACATGAAATTCCCTGAGTTACCCTCCATTCCCTGTGTTACCCTGCATCGCCTGCAGCTCAAGGAAACACAGAGAAAAACATAAAGAGGGAATTTTATACCAAAAACACTGAAGCCATTACATGCCACTAACCCATGAACCTGTCCTCTGAGCTGGAACAGCTCGGTAAAATATACCCACACGTCCTGCTCCTTCTCCTCTGACTGAATTTGTGTATGAAACTAAAAGCAGACTAGAGCCGTTCATTTCCCTTAACCCTTTCATTCTGGGCATTACATGATGCTTGAATCTAATTTTAGGGATTTATGGCTGAACCCAACCGATTTCACACACCAAAGTCTGTTTACAGGTCTTTTGGAGTATCAATGTCTATATATGTAAAAGTACATGTGGCTCCAGAGGGAGCAGTGTAGAGGTTTGTAGATTTGGGCTGCAAGCTTCAAAAGTTGAGTGTGTAAGAAGGGAGCCTATCGCACCATTTAGATCCTAACTGATGGCGGTCGAGTTGCATTGTGGGCGTCATATGTCATATGTTGAATGCAGAAACACGCAGCTGGTTCGTGTGCATCCGGGCCGGTATCATCCATGTTTCGCCTTTTTGTTTCCCCCCGCAGGCGGAGGCGGTATCGACAGATGGCGCAACACCCCTCTTCAACTCCTGCAGCAGCGGCAGCGCCGCCTGCGTCGGGCTCCTCCTGCGGCGCGGCGCCTCCGTCGGCGCATCCCACCAGCTGGCGTCGCCGGTCCACCGGGCCGCCGAGAAGGGTCTGTACCGCGTCCGGACGCGCAGCGTCCGCTCGGTAAAGCCGTGAGGTCCGTCGCCGCACGGATTTTTATTTTTTCTTTCCCCTTTTCTTTTTTGTTTTGATGCAGTGTCCGTTTCTTTGGCAGATCACAGAGAGTGTCTGGAGCTGCTGCTGTCCCAGGGGGCTCGCGTTGACGTGGAGCTGCCGGCGGCGGGGACGCCGCTGTATTCAGCCTGCGTGGCCCGGGCCGCCGCCTGCGTAGAGGCGCTGCTCCACTCAGGTAATCTGGTGGGGAAAAAAGAGAGGCACGACCACGAGTCACAAAAAACTGTTTATTCCTTTAACAGAAAAACCCCTAAATGGAGAAATTCAATAATTCCAAGCCTCACAAGTTATAGCAAACACCTTTTGTTTGAATAACAATATTTTTTTTTTAAATTATAGAGCACTTTCAAGATAGTCTTGGTAAAATAGAAATATCCATGTGAACCAAAAAATGACACTGAAGATACAAGGTAGCACAGGACATTGAACATTAAAAGCAGCTCTAACCGGGTTGGAGCTGTAAAAACTGTCATTTCCCAGTCGACAACATGTGAACGTCCCAAACCTTCCGTTCTATGCATCTTAAAGGAACCAAATTATCCTTCCCCTGTGCTACACTGGACGTTTTCAGCTCCTTCCAGTTTTTGGGGTATTTTTGTGACTTGCACATTCTAGATAATGGACAAGATCAATAAATACACAAAGGATTTTGAGGGATAACGTCATTTGCAAGCTTCCCCTACCTATTAGTTAATAAGAACGGTGCCAAAAATGTTATCCATGTATCCACTACCATACTGTGTGCAAACATACTCTCTGTTCTATACGGTGTGCGTGTTGCATGATTCATGAATCTTTTCATGATTTCAATTAGTCGCCCATTTTACGCTCTGGACAGTTTCTTAATATTTCTGATCCCAGACTGGTGAAGCCTGTGAGGATGCATGATTTGGTGTGTATGGTCTTACATCATTTGGCTGTTCTTACCGCTTCCTTTAGTCAGGGGATGAACCATTTCTGCTTATATGTGCACATGTAGGAGCAGATGTTCAAATAGGATGCGGGCAGGATAGTCCTTTACATGCTGCAGTTCGTGGCGGAGGAGCAAACATTGTTGACCTTCTGCTGGAATTCGGGGCTGATAGGTGTTGTAGGAATGCGGAGGGGAAAACTCCCCTGGACCTGTCACCACGAAACAGTGCTGTGAGAACTGCACTGCAGAAAGGAGGTGGGTTGTTAAGTATGAAGGCAACTCGCTTTCAGTGTTACAGAAAGAACCCAACACTGATTTATTTATTTCCTGGAGGTTCTAACAACTTTGCTGTGTCTGCTCTGCCCAGGTCCCTGCACTCTTTCTCAGCTGTGTCGCTTCTCTATCCGCCGAAGTCTGGGAAGGACTCGTCTGCACAGAGCCTCCAGCCTCCTCCTTCCTCACAGTATTAAAAACTACCTCCTCTACCAATGAGTACCCAGCTTGTGTGGCTCCATATGTGCCACCTACACCGATCTGTTCTTCACATTTTGCCCTCTGACCGACCCATAAGGCAAAACATGTGAGAGGGAAAGGGCATTCATAATTTGAGAATGGAAGAGTTTTGTCCACCTTATGTATTTTATGATACAGTTGCTTCAAATAATGTAATAATTACTATTTACGTATTGCTCACCAAATGGATAAAGGCTTGGGAAGTTCAGAGATAAGTTGTGTTCATATTGCAATGACTTTAATGTATCAGGTTTTGTATTTTTATACTTTTGAATGAAGTGATTTCTATTTCATGTCCATGGTTTTTTGTTTTTTTTTAAAAGGGGAGTTCCAAATATTTTATGTATCAGAGTTTCTTTGTAGTAGTTTGGAAAGAAGCTTAATTTGCGAAAAGTGCTGTATGAACCTCTTTGAACCAGAGGGAGTTTTTTCAAATCTGAGACTCCTAAGTCTCAGGGTGTGGAATTAGAAAGAAGTCCAACACTTAATCTTCATCTCTGCATGGGGAAAATGGCTTGGAGCTAAGTTAGCTGCCACTAGCATCTCACACCTGAATGTCTGACAAAACTCTTGACAGTTGAGGTGCATTATGGGTAATGAAGGGTCAAGTGATGACAAAGAAGAAGAATATTTAGAATAAAAAGTTGATATCTCATAGATTTTGATATTTTTTTAAAATATTGATTGATATTGTAATTGATACTGTAATGCTGGATCTCACAGAGCACAGTAGATAAAACTTGTGAACCTCTGTATTCACTAAGAGAAAATAAGGTATTTTGTAAAGAGTATTCCAAAAAGATAATGGATTGCTATGAGGATTCATATAATATAGAATAAGGAAACCAACTGATGAAGGCAAATTAACAAAAACATTTGATGAACAAAGCATTGAATACCGGAGAAGAGTTGTGTGATGTGTTTAATTTGCTATTTTGCAAAATAGGAAGAGAGGCAAGCGTTTGGAATATGTGCAGCTTGTGTAGCATTGTCAATGCTATTGGACAGGACTTAAGGATTTGCATTACAGTTTTTATCAGTGGGTTTAGGACAATCAGCGACTGAAAAGGATGACAGTCCAAACCCCATGGGCAGTTTTCAAATCCATACAGCATGATGTCACGATCACAGTTTTTGTATTTCTTGTTGCTTGATGCATTGTTTTACCCTCAGCGGTCAGAGGGGACTGAATGGCTTTTCTCTATTACACTCAGACGTGTTAATCAAAATGCTTAGTGTCTAAATCACAGATTCTTGAAACAGTTGTCGCAACCTTTCAAAAACCTAATTGCGTCATAAATTTCAGTTATCTGGCAGCATATAAAAACATTATTTTCTCTTTAAATTACAGTACTAACATGTTTATTTACATTGCAGCACTTACATATCACATGTTGTCAAATGCAGGCTACAGCCGCATCTCCTCAGTTAGTATTTCTTATTGAATTTCACACCACAGGGGGTGAAACTAAGTTTTTGGTCAGACCGCAGCAGTTGGGGAAGGGCCTGGAGGTGACTTCCGCTTAACATGTGGTCTTAATGGGCTGTGTTTCAGTCACTATTACATTGCACGCTTGTTGCATTGTCCGACAATAGAAACGGAAAAAAATGTGAATGAGAAGAGCTTTATTGAGAATGTGACTTCATCAAATAATGCATATGACAGCACAGAGAGCAGGGGAGAAACACAAGGATAAAGGGCGAACCTAGTCTTGGTTTAGGGAGGCTAACCGCAGTAACTGACTCAGAGTGGACAGTGCCTGTGTGGTGTTGCAAACATCACAGCAATGACATGTAGGGGTGGCTTGCACTGTGCCAGAAGATTTTTGTGTACTGTACAGGTAAATATCAGAAGAACCCCTGTGACCAAACAGTGAGAAGTGTGTGGTCAGCCCCTGAGGTTCTAGAGTGGAGGGGATTTACTTTTACCTTTCTCTTTTTTACATCAATGTTACATAAAGTAATACGTATTTACACTGGATAGGGGACATATCAGGGAGGTGAACACTGGCAATGAGAAACTTTTCAATAGATTAGTAAAACAGATGTTTGCATACATGAGTTAGTTCAGTTTGCAGTAGAGGATATTTGCCTTTATTATGGGATTAAAGTTATGTAAGTTTCAGTTAGACATAGGATAGAAATAAACAATTTAATGTTCTCTCATAATAACAGTTTGGACTTGGAAAGGAATAATGTGGCATATTACGTGTTTGGAGGCAGCAATGAACTTGTTGATGAATTTATTTACTCTTGATACATGAGTAAAACGTTTTGAGCAATTGACAGCCATTTGCAGGACATATATAATTTTCAGTGTTAGATTATGTGGCAATTACTCGTTCTTAGGCTACTAAGAAAAACATTTAGGAGTAAGGACATTTTTTAGAAACCATCGAGCACAGTAGTAAGAGACAAAGATGCAAAGAACTGACGGATGGACTGAGTTTTGTCGCCGGTGTTGCTCAAGGGGAATTAATTTCCCGTATTCAGATGCCACCCTGAAAGGTCACCTCTGCCGAGGCCTGAAAAATTTGTTTTGTTTTCTGCTGATTTAACCTGACCCCCCCCCCCTTAAACAGCAAAGAAAAGTCCCAGCCTTCAATATAAGTTCCAAAAAGTGGATATACTGTATGCTGTGATTATGTGTGTTTATTTGTAGCAGCGTTTCCTATTGCCTGTGCCCAAATTTATTGGTTAATTCTGTACCTGTGAGAAGATAATACCACTCCCAACAAAACCTCCAATGCCTTTCACTGATGTCTCCATTTTATACACAATGACTTTTGAAGGGGTTGTACACAGAGGCCACATTAGTTTAAAGAATTTGGATAGTGACATTTTCCACGAGGCCACTGTTCACGGTGGGTCTACACCGAGGGGTCAGGATGCATACAACGAGAAGATCTTCAGACTCAAGTAAATAAATGTTATAGCTCCACGAATATAATCCAATTTACGGCTCAGCTCTGAGCTCCAATCAGTCGTGTTGCTGAAGGGGAAAAGGTCAGCAGAGTAATAGACTGTTTTACATTTTTATTTGTTTTCGACGGTTGCCGGTGCACAATCACAAGACCTTCACATAAAAAGGGCAAGCAGACAGGGTCCCGAGTAAAGTTTAATGATATATAAACATCCAGATATCTTAAACGTGTATTTATGGTTAAGATGACACAAAACAACATCAAACTTACTTCACGGTTCCGTCATAACTCGTGACACTGTTAAACTGCATATCACTGATATATTACAATGACTGGAACGATCAGTAATTGATAATTGTAAAAATCATTCAAGTCATTTGTCAGTGGGCCAGAGTCTACAGCCAGGTTCTGTCAAGCTGTAGGCACAATGGTATTTTGAGCTAAATGCTAATGTCAGCGAGCTAACAGACAGTCAGTGTCTTTACAGGAAATTAAGTAACCAGGTCACTCATGGAGACATAGTTATGTTGATATTCAGAAAATGCTAACATGCTGATATTTAATAAGTAATGTTCTCCACATGCACATCTTAATCTAGCCCGTTAGCATGCAAAAGAAAAATATACTAATTAGCACTCAACACAAAGTACAACTGACTTATCACACTGTGAATCTTTGGTTTAAGAAAAATGTATTGGTTTTTTTTTAATAACTGATATTAAATTGTCAATTAGTTTTCGCTTTATTCCGCCGCAATAACGATTGCTACCATTGATATAACTGAAATGAGCACTGGGTTTCCACCCTGACCCTAACTGTGTTGTCTGAAAGGACAAGCATGGCGTGTGGCTAACGGTCGGCCGTTCACGGTTGATGCCGAGCTGAAAACGTTCCCCATAGATCCCCGTGTGAAATAGAAGAAACGTGGCAGTGTTCAGGTGCAAATGTAGCAATGCTTGTACAAATTTCAAAGGCATTCAGTCCTATAGTTGTTGAGATATTTCACTCCGGAGAAAAGCGCTGGACATGCAAATATTTCCAGACACGCCACTCTCACGGCTAACAATGCTAAACATACACACTTTCCTGCTTTTAAACGCCTGAATTTGCTTCTCGGCCTTTATCGGTTTTGTTTTATCACGGTAAATCGAATATCTTTGGACTTTTTTACAGCTGGCCTGACAAAACAAGACACCGAGTAACTGAAATTGTATTTTCCTTCACTTTTTTCCAGATTAAACCTTTAATTCATTATTTTTAAAAGTTAAAAACTGATTTGCTTTAGCTGTAGCTCTCTATGTTACACCTCAACCATAAACAGCTTTAACGAGGAATTTACCACCAGGCTTAAAAGCAGCGTTTTCTCTGTCAACCATTGACTATTAGTCAATAGAAATGAACAATTATTAAGAGTTTACTAAAATGCGTCCATACCAGTACACAGAAGCAGAGTCAACCAACAAACACACTATTTACTAACTTATGATACTTCACAAGAACATCTCTCTGAACACAGCATGTAATTTTCGATAATTGTTTTGATAACTGACCAATATTATCCTAATAATAAAATGAATAATAAGACCAGTTAATCTTGCATAAAACTTTTCCACTACACAGAACAGCCCTCCAATATCAAAGGAGCCTTCTGCTCTATCTCCAGCACCCCTATCTTCTTTAATAACGCCACAGTCCGAAAAAACAAACAACAGGCATAATAAAGAGAAAAGGTTGGAACTCTGCCCAATCATCTCATTGAAGTGGACATTTCTAGATCAGGGTTAATCGGGTGGTCCGGTGAAATCAATGCTTTCAGACAGTTGTTATGTTCGTACTCCTGCTATTCTGGCCAGACAGCGGTCTCGGAGACCTGCAGCACAGCTGCTTGTTGAAGTGTTTGCTGAAGCTCTTGCTCATCAGGTAAAGGGCAAACGGGTTCACGCAGGAGTTGGTAAAAGCCAAAATGCGAGCGGATACGCTGGCGACGAAGTGGCCCAGCGACGTGTCCACCTGGTCGTAGTGGTAGGAGCGGTACAGGTAGATCACGTGGCTGGGCAGCCAGCAGACGGCAAACAAGCCGACAAACACCAGCACTGTTTTGGCCAGACGCTTCCTGGATCTGATCTGGCAGGAGACAGAGGAGAAGAAATCAGTTTCTGCAAACAAACAAACAAAGCTGTGCAATAATGGAAAGCTTGTGATGTGTGTGCATGGTGTAATATGGCTGGATTTTTCTTTTAGTTATCTCTGTCCTTGTTGTCATCTATTTATGGTTTTGTCAGTCCAGCCTTTTGGTCCAGACTGGATCGATTGACATAAAATATTGTGCAGATGTTTATGTCCCAAGAGGATGAATCCTGTCCACTTGGTGACCCTCAGAACTTTATTAGAGCGCCACCATCAGGTCAAAATGCATTGAAATGTTGATGTTTGAAATGTTTCTTGTTGAGACTTAGGTGAGAACCACTCTCACACCGATATGAGGCTACAACCATGGTTAGTTTAACTTGGCATAACGACTGGAAATTATAAAAAATAATAATGATAATAAAAGAAATAAAAAATAAAAACATAAAGTTCCCAAAATACTTTCAAAGAATAGCAAAAAATGTTGGTAAATGTTCAATTTCTTGTTAAGAGTTAGATAAATTGTTTGAGAAAGTTTCCTTTTATGGCCTCACATAAAGACCAAATTGGAAATAGGATAAAGAGACAGCCGATTTAAGACCGAGACCTGTTTCTGGAGGTGCAGTTGTCCCTCAGCAGGGATGTCCACGGAGCTCCTGACCAGACTGCGAGCAATGAAGCAGTAGTAGACAGATATGATGAGGAGCGGGATGGCGTAGAAGATGAGGAAGGAGGCGGTGGAGTGGATCTTCGGGTGCAGCTCCCCGGCGTGGGGGTAGGGCGCGCAGGTCACGAACGTCTCGTTGGTGTGGCTGGTGGTGAAGGTGTGCAGGTCGGAGAACACGGCCTCGGGGATCGCCAGAGTCACGGAGAGCAGCCAGATGGACGCGGCTCTTAAACAGGTGCCGAGCGTAGCACTGGACCTGTGGATGTCCAGCGGTTTGACAATGGCTTTGTACCTGAAACAGCAAGAGAAACCTGTGTAGCCTGGAATGATAATGATGATAATGTCATTTGACTGATAAGGGCCAGTATGATATGGTCGAGAGCTCCAGAACAAGCGAGTAGGTGGACCTTGAGTTGAGCTTGTTTTGTCAGTAGATCCCAAGGGGAGGTTATATTCTATATTTAGCCTACAAACCTTACATAAATTGCACAATCTGGCTTTTTTTGGGAGCAGTTCCTGTTTCTTTTATTTGTTTTTTTAATGTTTTGTTTTGTTTTTGTTGTAAGTGAAAGTGTGTTCACTTTTAGTACTAAGATAATAGTCTAACAAGACCTACAATGTATTCTTACCATTGTACAGAAGGTTTTTGGGCACCATAGGCCATTGTGCAAGGAAATACAATTTGAAATCATTATGTAATTAAAACCGTTTAGATTAAAAATAAAACTTTTGCTGTCTCGTCAAATTTTAAAATTATAGTTATTAAGGTAGCCTTGTATAAACTTGGACTCCTGCCTTCAGTTTTGCTAAAATCCTGTCAATGTCTGTCTTTGAGGACTCTAGACACAATGTGTTTAAATTGGACAATTTTAGATTAAACTTATTTATCAATTGAACAGTATCAAAGTATCAAACAGACACACGATTCAGTATTTAGTTCCTTGCAGGCTGGAGAGTGCCTTGAATCAGCATTTAGACCTTTACTCTGAGGAACAAAGCAGTAAAGCTTCATTTTACAGGTCTGCGATTTCTTTTTTTGATCATTTTTTCTTTGAAAAATATTTTAAAGTTCCCTGAAACAACTAAACCGGTTCTCATCTTGGGGTAAACAAACACAATTCTGAGGCGGATAGTGGAGTTTATAACATTTCCACAGTCATTTATTCTTGAAAGAATTTCTCATCTTAAATCAACATTCAGTTCAGTTCAGTTTTAATTATATAGCGCCATATCATCACAGACGTTATCTTCATATAGAGCAGGTCTAGACCAGACTCTTTATTGGCAGCCTTTCCTTTTTTCCGTGCCTGAAGTTGTGAATTCCGGAGATGATGCAGGACTTGAATATGTTTCTGTCTACTTAATATGTGTATGTGACATATTGCTCAGCTACACATTTAAAAAAAAAATCCTGTTTTACTACTGTAGGCATCTTATGGAACAACAGACAGTGTGGATTTTAGGCTGTTTGATTAAGAATCTAATGTTTAGGGAAGAAATCAAGAAGTTAAGTCTTTAGGATCCTGTTTAAAAGGACATGCGGGGAGTGAGTGATGAGTACCGGTCAGCGGAGAGGGCGGTGAGGGTGAACACGGAGACTCCCACCGAGGTGAGCTGGACGAACGGGATCATCTTGCATCCGACGCGCCCGAAGAGCCACTCGTCCACCAGGTAGCGACTGGCGTCCACCGGGGCGCAGGTCACCAGCAGCAGCAGGTCGCCCAGAGCCAGGCTGGACAGGAGCAGGTTGGGCACCGTCCGCATGGACTTGACCAGCAGACACGTCTTCATCAGGGTGACGTTCCCGACCAGACCCACGGCGACGATCGCCCCGTAGACCGCGGCGATTCCGATGCCGGGGAGCCAGACGCGCAACCGGTGCCGCTCCGCCGCGGAGCCCGGGAGCAGCCTGGAGACGTTGGTGAGCGGAACCCCGCTGTGCCCGGTGCCCGAACCCTCCAGAGACATGGCAGCCTGCGGGGAGAGGAGCGGGGTCCTCGGCGGGGAGAGTCCGATGGCCCCCGGTGCGTTTGGTGACGGGTCTTATAAGCCCCATGCCCTCCTGCTGCTGCGTGCGTCACTTCAAACTGTCCAGATCAGGATGAAAAATGTCTCTAACTGTTTCAACCGCCCTGAACATACAGGGATGTTTTTTCTCTGAGGTCGCCAAAGTCTTATTGCTTGTTGAGGGACACGACTGGGCTTAAACCCTCCTCACTATATTACTTTTAATTCAGAATGCACATATACAAGCATAGTACAACGATCACCTCAATCCAACGTGACCCGGAGCTCAGTTCATATCAGCAGCTAAGCGGGACAGTGCAGACCCAAGTGGGCCGTTGTTATATAAAGCGAGGGACTGCGCTTTAGTTCCGGGCTCCTGGAGTCGTTGCCTCGGTGGAAGAAGATGAACCGGTACCGGTACCGGTACCGGGAGGATGCTGAGGGTTCCTCCCCCGGATGAACTGACCCAAGCGCATCAGGGAGGTTCATCAAGTGGCGGCGTGTGTTTTCTGACTGTTTTATTATTATTATTATTATTATTATTATTATTATTATTATTATTATTATTATTATTATTATTATTATTATTTCAT
Organism: Istiophorus platypterus; assembly: GCA_016859345.1. NCBI lineage: Eukaryota > Metazoa > Chordata > Actinopteri > Istiophoriformes > Istiophoridae > Istiophorus > Istiophorus platypterus. The sequence continues at coordinate 10,448,215 of CM029122.1, read as the reverse complement.
GGCTGGACTGTTTAATCACATAGAATTCTCTAGGTGGTTTCTGCCTCGTTTTACTCCCCCCCAGTTATAACTGGTATCTATGGAAACTGCGCCAGAAGACAGTGGCCGCTCTGCGTCCGTTTCGCATCTCTTTGTAACTGCCTCGCATCTCCGTGGCCACTTCGTGTCTCTGGTCGCCCACCGACCTCTCGGTGATCCATCCGGGACACCTACCGGCCGACCACCTCTGACCTTCTGACCCTGACCGGGGACGGAGGGGGGGGGGCGCCGTGGCTCAGCCGTTGCTGCTCGGTGATCAACAGTTCACCGGAGCCATTAAACGACTCGTCCTCTACTTCGACGTGGAATTTAAAGGTCGAACCACTCAGACCTTGATGTTTCATCTTCAAAATGCATTTTGTCTCCGGTAAACCTATCACCTACACGTTGCCCTCCGCGGTACTATGTCTCGTAGTGAAGACATAGGGGAATGTTATTTTCTGGTGCATCAGATGACACCGACTGGTCCCAGAAATCATTTTCCAATATAAATGCAAATGAAGTTTTATTGTATGAAGGCTGGAGATAAGACAGATGAAAACATGCTTCTTTGAGCCCGACTTGAAACCACTTTAATTTTCCAGACTCCTCTTATTGTCCACATCTGAGAACTGTACCCAAAATTGACTAAGTTGTTTTCAAAGAACAAAATGGCTGCAGAGTTGGTAATTCTCGGAAGTGTTTCGCCACTAAATGTGTATAATTTGTTTCCGATCATTTGTGTTAGAGTGAGGGGGAAACAGGCATCAAAGTAAACAGGCTACTTGCACTTGAGCCACGTGTCTATCTGAACTCAGGAACAAGGACATGCTCCAGAATCTAATATTTTTCTTTGATGTCAAGGCAACATCCACCCCATCTCCATATATATATACATACATATATATATATATATATATATATGCATCAAAACCCATGGGACCACATGTCATCATTCAGCAGGACCAGGATCTCCAGTCTTTCCATTTCAAAAAAGCATTTGTACAGTTTTCATTTATTTTTGATTAATTCAAGACTTTGAAGAAAACTGTTGCATATCTTGTGGTCATGAATTTAACTAGCACTATCTCCATGGCATTTGGCCTCTTTTTTAATCTTTCTTTAATCTTTTCTTCATAAACAGGGCAGAAAAAAACCTCATTTCAAATTAAAATGTGGTTCAAAGCTTCTCAGACATAATCTCGACTCAGATAACCACTTTAATCACCTTGGGTATGGCACACGGTGTGATAAGGCCGTAATGATCATGGCTGTTACCTGTCACGTAATAACTCCATGTTCCGTGGTTTAAAATAGAGCAGTGCACCATGTTTTCTTCTATGAGGTTATCTTGCACATGTTTTGAATGTAAAATCATCAACTCTGAAAAGGTACAGCCACCTAAACTTGGTGGATTAAAAGTAGAAAGTAAGTATTTGGATACACATTTTTTGTTCTTCAGACTCTGAGTTTTATGTAAAATAATGGATACTACATTAAATTACCAAGTCTCAGCTTTGTTTTAAGTCGGTTTACGTCAGTATAGAAAGAACTGTGTGGGAGATACAGCCCTTTACACATACACTGCTCAAAGGTCATAGGTCAAAGGTCCAAAAGCAACAGGACGGATACACATGAAGTCAGAACACATTCTTAGATTTAGTATTTTGTGGAAAATCATTTGCATTCGGCCTGAAGTCTTGGGCCCACAGACATCAGTAGACACTCTGTATCTTCCCTGGTGATGCTCTCCCAGAGCCTCACAGCCGCCTCCCTGAGCTCTCAGCCGTTGTTGTGGGGTATCTCTGCCCTTTAGTCTGGTCTTCACCCAAGTGACTGCAGCTCAGATGAGATCAGGCGACCGTCTCTGCGAGTCGAAGTTATTCCACCTCTTCACCCTGAGAAGCTCTTTGGTTGCTTTGGCTGTAAGTTTAGGATCGTTGTCCTGCCGAATGATGACCTGTCGCCCGATGGTTTCTGATGCATTTGACTGAATCTGAGGAAGGGCTTCTCCTGTGTAATTCTGCATTCATCCCGTTGCTTCTGTCGCCAGTGAAATCATCAATAAATCCAAGTGTGCGTTGGGAACCACACAGTCCAAGTCATAATAGAGCCACCACTATGTTTAACAGATGAGGTGGTGGCTCTGGGTCATGAGCTGTTCCTTTTTTCTCCAAAATTTCCTCTCACCACAACACAGAGGTTGATTTTTTTTGTCAACAGGTCCCAGAACTCTACTGGTTTCTCTTTGTTTGTTTGTTTTTTTTGTGAACTGCAGCCTGGCCTTTCTGTTTTTGATGTTTACCAGGGGTTTGAATCTTGTGGTCAATCCTCAGTGGTTCTGGCCATGATGTCTTCTCTTCTCTTGAATTGTTGTGCTGTCATTAAGGGTTTCGCCTTCATATACAACATGCATATTATTTCCCACAAAACTTCTGCTCCTCGGTCAATCCAGTTGTTTGCCATTTTGTCATTTTCCTGTGTGCACCTGCTCTTTATAATGTTCCCACTTGTTGATTTTAGCAAACCAACTGCTTTTGTTATCTCTGATAGATTTTTGCTTTTTTAAAATCATCATTATTATCCTCTTCACTTGCACGCTCAACTCTTCACGCCTCAATCTAAATGGAAACTCCCAGTCAAATATGGGCCAGATGTTAGCTCTTTTTCTTGCATGAATGAAAACTGAGAAAACACATTGCTGCCCAAGAAACATTTAGTAAAAGTGTCTAATTACTTTTGAACCCTTGCAATTAGGGCCCTATGTATTGAGAGGGCTATACACGGATCAGCCACATTAAAACCCGTCACTGGTTTTAATGCGGCTGATTCATGTGTCTCCCACACGGTTATTCAGCACCGTGGACAGCAGCCAGCTGAGCTGTGGGCCGCGTCGCCGCCTGCTGATGAAGACTGGGAACTGGAGGCTGAGAGCATGAGGATGAGTTGACACTTTCCCAGGGAAACAAGTCACTGGTGCAGTAACAAAGTATGAGTCATTAAAAGGTCATTAAAATAATCAGCGACAATAATAATGGCAATAAACGCTGTCTGACAAGTAGTTCACGTTCAAGGCAATTTATTGTAAACATAACTATCATATTGTAGGGAAATGTGGTGATGTATGAATAGCCTACAGTAGTGGAAGGAGTAATAATATCCTTTACTCAAGTAAAACCAGTGGAAATCTACACCGTTACTGCTAAAAGTCCTGTTTTCAAAGTTCTGTATTAAGTAAAAAGGTATTACAGTAAAAATAGTGGAGTAAACCTATAAACTAAAAGTAAAGTATTAAAATCTGTATTTTAGTACAGTGCCTACTATGAACTAAGTGCATATACTAAAGTATCCTGCTTGAGTCAGTATCTGATGCACTTGTACTTTACTGAAGTATTTTGGATTTATTTTCCTTTATATATTTAGTCACAAGAACATATTGCACTTTTTTTTTTTACAACATGACATTTACTTGACAAATGTAGTTACATGTTACTTTGCAGACTAATATTTTAGACACAAAACATCAAAGTAGCTTGTAAACAGTGATGTCCCTTTCTAACGGTGTGTAATTAAAGCAAGCTTCATTCTGCCAGCTAAAACACATACCTGCTACTTACCAGAGCTGGACCAGAGGGCCTTAAATGAGCTGATGGGCCCAGTTGAATGGACCCACTCTCCACTCCGGTCGCACACTGAAAAATGACCTGGCCCCAGGCTTCTCTGTCTGGAAATCTGATTAAGCGCTGAGGATTTGTTGCGTACGTTCAGGAATGAGCAAAAAACAAACAAAAAAAACAAAAACAAAAACAAAAAAACACCCAGTGAGTACTTTTTCATTGAACATATGCTGCTGATTTATCTTGCGACCTTTTGGAGGCGCCTGACCCCTAGAACCACTGCACATGACACTAAAACACAAAGTAGTTGGACCTAGCCCACCTCAGTCAGCTACAACATTAAATGCTATGTGCACGTCGATGCATCAGTGTTAACAGTCTAATAATGTCATACATAACCGGGGCCATTTTTCTGCAGAACGACTACTTTTATTTTTGATACTCTTTGTACAGTTTGCTGATAACACTGCTGTACTTTTACCTCAGTAGGGTTTTTCATGTCGGACTTTATATATATATATATATATATATATATATATATATATATATATATATATATATATATATAAACACACTCAGATTCTTTTCTCATTTAAAGAAGTATTTTCCACGTCTTCTCGTTGCCAGACTTGAATTGTGCAGCTCATCGCGGGCAGACCGACGGGCTGCAGGTCCCGTCGGCCGACATGAGGCTGAACCATCACTGCTGACATCCAATCAGCTGCGGGCTGACGGGGCTTGGTGTGCAGGCAAAGCGCTGGTCCTGTTCCCATCCCCGGACACCTTGGGGCCGACCGACACACACACACACGATCTGCGTCCTTAGCGCGGGTCTCTGCACGTCGAGCCGCCCGCGTCGGTGATGGAAAACACCCGCTGCTTTGCGAACCGCTTCTCGGACTACAAAGGCGCGCTGCTCCCGGCGCCGGGCGTCGAGGCCATCGTGCCCGCCGTGGTCGCCACCGTCGACAGGATCCTGAAAAAGGTCCCCGTAGACCAGGGCGACTGCGACGGGGGGCTGTACGACGGGCCGGCCGGGGTGGCTTACATGCTGTACCACGTCAGCGAGTGCCCGCTCTTCGCCGAGCACCGGGACGCCTACCTGAAGACGGCCAAGCAGGTCATCGACGTGTCGGTCAGATACGCGGACAAGGAGCCGGACAAAAACATGCGCGCCGCCTTCCTGCTCGGCGGGGCGGGGGTCTACGCGGTGGCCGCGATGATATACAGGTCCCTGGGCTTGGCCGATTTCGTCAAGCCGCTCACCAAGTTCCGCAACATGTGGGAGGTGTGCGCGCCCATCAATTTTCTGGAGTGCGGCTCCGACGAGCTGTTCGTGGGGCGGGCCGGTTACCTGTGCGCCGCCCTGGTCCTCAGACAGAAGCTGGGCATAGAGGTGAGCTCCCTGGTCACACGTGTCAGGTTATAGGAGCAGTCGGTGGCAGTGGCTTCAAATCACCGGGCCAGAACCTGCAAACACTGGCTCACGGGTCTTGATTTAGTGCGCATGGACAAACACTGGATAACACTGGATAATCTGATGTTTGCATCTGGAATGTTTGTAAAAACATGTTTGTTGCGTGTAATCGATTCATCTAGGCCTATCGATTATTTATTTGTTTATTTATTTGTTTATTTATTTCTGTAGATGAACCGATTAATCATCAAGTTTGTAAAATGGCAATAACAACTTCCCGGAGCCCAAAAGTGACATCTTCACATGTGATGTCTTCAGATGTCTTGTTTTGCTCCATCAACTGTTCAAGAACAACTAGTAGGACTAGTGCATCATCTTTATCATCGATTAATCTGCCGACTGTTTTCAGATTGTTCATTTTATCCAACCAAAACACAGAAGTATAGAGTTTAAACTCATCTGAAAAGCAGGAGATCTTCACATTAAAGAACCTTGAACAGGAGAATGTTTGACCCCTTCGCTTGAAAATTGAGTGAAACGATAAAGGTTATTTTCTGTCAAGCGATTAAACGACCAGCTGTTTCGATTTACAGTGATTCAAAACAGAGAAAAGAAGACACATTTTTTGTTTTAGCCTTTCACGGGCCCTTTGACTTCTTACTCTGTTCGTTTCTTATAGCCGAATCTCCGAGGCCGATTGGGTTTGCAAATAACTGCAGCGCACTGCGTCCTCTTTTCTGCAGATTCTGAGCAAGGATCAGATCAAGTCTATTTGCCAGGCCATCATCGAGTCAGGAAAACAGTACGCCAGGAAAAAGAGAAAGCCTTTCCCCCTCATGTACTCATACTATGGGACGGAGTATCTTGGTAAGAACACCGGCCTAATACACTAATGAAGAAGAAAGTGACCCTGTAAGTCTTTAATGCCTCTCCTTGATATCCTTGTAGACTTTGTAAGAGAATGTGTGAATTACCATTATAACTTTTAGAAATTAAAGTGTTAGTCTGAATCTCTGCTGTTGACTGACTATACTTGTCACACAGTGAAGCTGTGCGGACACAGGGAGACCGGAAAGAGCGTCGGTGACTGGTGTGTTGACATGTGCAAGGCTAACTTTTCTCTCCCTGATTGCATCCGATGAAGACAGCCGTCAGGGTTGGAGATCCTCAGTAAACTTTCAGACCAACACAGAGTTCATAGTAAGCATAGCCTGGCTGGTCACCTCTGCATGGATTCAACAAATACTTCTAGGGCGATAAGGAAGTAGGACAAGTGACACTTTAAACCAGAAATGCCTGGATATCTAAATGAACACGCTGGGTTGAAGCTGCTGCTGCATGTGTTACAATTTGCCTGCCCTGAAACCTTTGCTCACTGAGGAGCTCCCCATTCGTTTTGCTCCCCATTCGTTTTGCTCGACATCAGTAATCTCCTGATCTGAAGGGAATTCACAGACGCTGCCCATCGCCTCTCGGAGAGCTGTGTTGTCCCTGCATGTGTCCAGCATTATGTCGGAACACTCTGCCCAGGATCCCAATGAAGTATGTCCACATTTGCCAATTCTGCGCCTCACGGTTTTTGTCCAATGTCACCGTTCAGGTAGTGAGTTGGATCATAAGGGTAAAGAGGTCGGGGTGATGGATGGTTTGTTTCTCCCATCATTTACCGCTTTTTTCTTAATTCTTTTTTTAAACATAAACACCATCTATCCCAAACCTTAACTAAGTGTTTTCGTTGCGTAACCTTAAAAAAAATTGTCCAGACAGTTTGGGTAAAACACTTTCTCGCTTTCTCGCCAAGAGTTGTATGAGAAGATTGATTCGGCTGTCACGTCTGCTCGCTGATTATAAAGCTGCTGTCGCTTAGCACAAAGATTGGAAAAGCCCGGCTGTGACCAAACCAACAACTCCAAAGTTCACTAAATAACATGTTGAATCTTGTTTGCTTTGTCTGTCTCTATTGTAGAAAGTGAATTTTGGTTGCGCAGAATCGTCGAATGTCGCCTTTCTTATCAGGAGATGGGGTAGTAAGACTACAAAGACCTATTCCACTATCTGCATCGTGTTCCTTATTTTCAGTAATCGATGGAAGCATGTGTGTGACACAATCATTCTCAGGGATCAGATCAATATCTTCAATGTACAGTTCACCTAAAGAAAGAGACCTCCAGCTTACTGCACGAAATCCTGGCTCTGTGGATTTAAGAAACTTTGAAGCTTAATTCATCAGAAACTTTTCGGACAGTTCTAGTCTTGTTTTGATCATTTAATATACAGTCTTTTGTCCTAGCTCAGCACGCAAGCCCTCCTGGCCTTGAAGCGTTTTTAGTGGGACAGTGGTTGTGCAGCTGCTTGTGTACTTGACAGGAGCTCAGCTGCTCCGAGAATCATAAAGTTTAGTGAAAAACAAAACAAAAACTAATCGATTCCAAACGAAAGTGTCAAGTATGTATAGTAAGCTACTGTTTAGAAGAATTTAAAATTCAAAAACAAGTCCTCCAGTGGTCCATTGTGATTGTTTGTGACTGTTTGCTTGGGGTTGAGTGTGCTTGCGTGCCTGGCATGGTGCCTTCGCTGCATGCCTGGTTTGTTGGGTGCATGTGTGATCCCCTGACCCACCCCCTCGCCTCCCGCCAGGTGCAGCCCACGGCCTCTCATCGGTGCTGCAGATGCTGCTGAGCTACCAGGACATGCTCAGCGGCGCGGAGAAGGACCTGGTGTGGCAGAGCGTCGACTTCCTCATGAACCAGGAGCAGAACTGTAACTGGCCTGCAGAGCTGGGCGCCATCATCGAGAGAGAGAACGAGCTGGTGCACTGGTGCCACGGTGCCCCGGGTACACACTGTGTTATTCACACGCATCCCCATGTTCGGTCACAGATTCTTGGCAGCTTCCTCTGCCGTCCGGGGGGACGGCTCCCTCTTAAATCACATCTCCGTGGTGTCCTGCAGGTGTGGCGTATCTTTTCGCGAAAGCCTATCTGATCAACAAGAAGCCCCAGTATCTGGACACGTGCATCCGCAGCGGCGAGCTTGTGTGGCAGAAAGGTTTGCTGAAGAAAGGGCCCGGGATTTGTCACGGGGTCGCGGGCAGCGCTTACGTCTTCCTCCTGCTGTATCGGCTCACAGGGAACTCCAAATACATCTACCGTGCTCAGAGGCAAGAATCCCTCCTGTTCGTTGTTACATGTCTCTTCCTCACAGGTCATTATTTGTGGAAAAAATGACCTGAGGTCACGAGTTCAAGCTCAAGCGGCAAAAACGCATCCTGAGCTAAAATTTTAGACTGATCACCAGATTTAATTTTTGAACCACCCTATGGCTCTAAGGATTGAGGTGTTGGTCTCAGTCCATCGTTTTATTCCGAACTGAATTATCTCATCAACTATAGATATGAATTTTGTACAGATATTCTTGGTTCCTGGAGGATCAATCCTCCTGACTTTGCTGATCCGCTGACTTTTCCTTTAGCGCCACCGACAGGGTCACATTAGTAGTTCACAGGTCAACTAATAGATGGATCACTATGCAATTCTGGGCGAATATTAATGTTCTTTAAGAACTTTGATGACTCAACCTGACTGAGTACCTTGCACCGTTATCATTTCAGTATTTCAGTTTGTCCAGTACTTTGGTTTATCTATTTAGCATTTTGGTTTTCTTCACAATGAGGATTACAACATCACAGTTTTACTCTCTGTACATTTTATTTCCCAGCATGATGTTTCAAAGCTTCTCCACATATCAGAAAGGTTTTGAGCTAAATCCCTTCATTTAAAAAAAACAACAAAAAATGTTTTTTACTTGAATTATTTGTAGCCAGGCTAGCAGCATGGTTCTCGCTTTGATCCGTTGGTTCACCACGTTGTTCCAGCAACGAATGGAGTCATGACATTTATATATTATAGAGACATTCATGGTCCCCAGAGGATGAGTCCTACTGACTTCCACTCTTTCTTCTATCCCAAAGGTTTGCAGAGTTTCTCTTCACTGAGGAGTTTAAGGCCGGCTCTCGCTCATTGACCAGCGTCTACAGTCTGTTCGAAGGCCTGTCGGGGACGGTTTGCTTCCTGGTCGACATCCTGCAGCCGGACCAGTCGGAGTTTCCTCTGTTCAGTGTCTTTGTGTGAATGGAAAACCTGGTCGCTGCCGTTCGCAGACCAGAACAAACATCGCTCCTTCCCTCTGAAATCCCTCGAGTGCTGAATCGGTAGAAGTTTGGTAGAACCAGGATTGGTACTGTGATCCGAGTGGGAACGGAGGGATGGATGGGTAGCATTTGTTCGGGGTATAGAAAAATAACATTTAAGTACAGTTGCAGTAGATAAAGTTGTCTTGTTTCGTGTCTGTACTAAAGTGAATGTTCAGCTTCCAGGCTTTACCAGATTCATTCCACTTACTGTTATACTGCCCATTTCAATTTACTAATGTAGTCAAGTGCACTAAAGCAGAGGTTTTCAAACTGTGAGGCTCGCCTCCCCAGGAGGGTGGGGGGGGCTTAAAGGTGGAGGCGTGGAGGGAGAGACGTCAGGCGAGGATGCTGCGTGAGGTCAACCTGAGTCAAAACTTGTACTTCTTCTCCGAGTAATAACCCAGTCAAATCAGAGCACACAGCCATGATTCATATATTTTTAGAATCAGTGTGACCTAGACTTACCGAGGATTACCGTGATCTCCCTATGCCCATCAAAGAAAGCTTTCAGACTTTGAAGACCCCTGCACTAAAGTGTTGGGAGCTTTGAAACGTGCTGCTGCTCGTACGGCAAATTGAAATCGCGGCGTATTCTGCAAAGATGCTGCTCTCAGGACAGAAAAGACGTGCACCATTAACAGCGAAAACAAACGGCAATCACAGAAAAGAGAAAAAAAAGAGAAAAACAAGTGTCACACAATGCCTTTAAAATTTTTCTACCGCTTCACCAGCTCAGCGCCATGTATCAAGCAGACCTTTGAGTTTATGTCCTTAGGATACATAACCTCTCTAACTACTGTTGTCACAACCTTTAATGGTGATTATAATGGAGGGATTTTGATACTGAAACAGCGTAGAGAGGCAGAGCCAACAGATGCTGAGGGAAATAACCGTAGTTTATCGTCCATGTAATAGTCTCACTTTGTTTGTGCTGTGCAACGCTACTGAATTGCCTGCTTGAACTGAGGTTGTAGCTGCGTGACAGCTCTTCGTATCCATTCGATGTTTCAGACTGTGCAGGGATGTTTGAAATGTTCAATATGTTGTGATTTGTTACGACTTGAGGAGCCGAGTAGGTTAGACCGTATGTTTGTGGCGACGATTGAGAACAAACGAGTAAAAACTTGTTGTTAGTGTGAGGATTTAAAATTTTTCCTCAAATTCAGTCATTTCAAGATGCTACTTTGGCATCTGAATTATGTAAGTTACAGTCTACGGAGGATTTCTTCATGTAAATGTGAAAATGAGGCCTTAAAAACAAAATTTCTAGCATTTGGATATGATCCCGTCTCAGAGTAAAAAGGATTGACAGCACTGGAGACTGAAGATGCTTTGGGGAGCGTTTCAGACATGTAGCTCAGGTTGAGTAAAAAAAAAAAAAAAAAAAAAGGCCTGTGAATGATAGCAAACCAAAGCAGTTTCCCGATGCTAACTGTGCCTGTCGTGGACCATTTATAAGCTGTGTAAGTGTTTGTGCTGTTTTTTGCATTTGCAGTCCAAACTGTACACAACAAAAATCTACAGGATTGTTATTATTATTATTAATAAAGTGTCCAGATGAAAAAAAAGAACAAGATGGATGTTTTATTTAAGTCTTAAAAGCCTCACAGACACTACTGTCACAGCCTGACATATAACAAACATATCACATTTGATTTACATGAAAACATGATCTTTGAAAAGTAGAACAGAGCATCTCTGGCATTACTGATCCCACCTCCAGATAATTGTCATGATGATCGAAGGTTATAGACTAATCCGTCATCTCTCACTGCATCACTGCATTTTGTTGTGATTTCACTATTTTACAACACTTTCAAATTTTTCCGCAGGAGAAAAAAACTAAAACATCTTACCAATTCATTCAATTCTCACATATACAGTATATAGAAGACAGATTTCATAACTTATAGGTCTAAAGAAAGACAAGAAATAACTAACAAATGAAGGAGATAATGTTCCCCCAAGCTTGTTTTTTCAGATGTATTTCTTTTGTGTAACATTTTGTGAACAACCCGGTGCAAAAACAGTCAATTCTACATTTTTTCATTTTGCTTAGGTTCCATTGCTGGAGCATGTGCAGCAGAAACAAGACATCCTTTGCATTGTTATTATAATATTTGAAATATTAAAGTATCTAGAAAGTACCTGGTGTTAAATATCAAATAAATACACAAAGGGATTAAAAATAAGAAATTCAACTTTTTCTTTTTCTTTTTTTTTTTTTTACTTGAGTCAATTTGAATAGATAAAGAACATGAACCATCTGATCTCCAAAGGCTGATGAGGCGCAGGACGCTCACCGTAATTTAAAGCGAATCGGTGTCTGCACGTGTTTTTGAGCAGCGGGCAGCGCAGCGCCCTCCCGCGGTCTCCGCCGGGGACAGGCCTCGGCCGCGGACGCGTCCTGCCTCCCTCCCGGTCTCCGTCCATCCGCGTCCGGCGCCGTCGCTGCTGTTGCGGCAGCGGCTGCGGCGGCGTTGCGCTCACACGCAGCGCCCCCCCCCCCCCACACACACACCCCTCTCTCTCCAACACCGCCCCCCCCCGCCCTCCGTCGGGCGAACCGACCAGACCGCTCGGCGGCGACGTTATGGACGAGCGGACCCGGGGCGAAGCAGCAGCAGCAGCAGCAGCAGCAGCAGCAGCAGCAGCGCGCCGCGTCCCCCAAATGGCGGAGTGAGCGAGGATGCGACTCCCCAGCTCCATCTTTGTGTCGGTGTCCCTGTTTACGGCCGAGACCACGGCGGCGCTCTACCTCAGCTCCACGTACCGATCCGCCGGAGACCAGATCTGGCAGGGGCTCACGCTCCTCTTCACGCTCGTGCCGTCCGTGCTGGTGCAGCTGACCCTCACCTTCATCCACCGGGACCTCAGCCGGGACCGGCCGCTCGTGCTGCTGCTGCACATCCTGCAGCTGGGGCCCATCGTCAGGTCAGTGGGGACTTGTTTATGCCGCCAGGCCACCGGGTGTCCATTATCAACACCCCCCCCCTCCCCCGCACACACACACACACACACACACACACACACACACACGCACAGACACACGCGAACAAACGCGCACACGCACACACAAGTGTTGCTTCCGCGGATGATTGTTATCGTCAGATGAACACGCCCGGCTCTGCCTGCACCTAATCCTCCATCGGACGCTTCGATGAATGCATTGCGCACATGCCGCTGTTTTCGCCCCCCCCTTTATTTTTTTGTCTGTCCCAGACTGGCTGCGCACACTTTGCCGATGCGGCGAACGCGAACGAGTCGCTTCAGCACGGAAATGATCGATTCCCCCGCTGCTCGTCGATACGTCCCACATTCCCGCACACAGACACCACTGTCAGCGAGCCCCGGGCCCCGGGCCCCCGGCCCCCTGCCCTCCCCAAGCCGGGTCCGATTCACCCATCACGGCCGGGCCACGCTCCCACGCTCCCATAGGTGCCGTCGGAGGAACCTTCTATATATCTGCACCCAGGAGCTTTCGACCAAAACAGGCCCGGTCTTCCCCCGAGTTAAGCCCCTGACCCGGTCTGTTCTGGGCCATCTGCTTCCGCCGTGGCCATCTGAGACTAATCCCGCATCTAGAAAAACCCGCTCACTGTCCAAAGAGATAGGGCACTGTCATCCAATATACGGTCGGCCGGAGGCCTGGCCTTGGTTGTAACAGGAGAACATATTCAGCGCCTCAGAAAAATGGAAACTAAAGCTGGAACAGTTAGTTGTCAAGGGAAAAAAAAGACGTATTTGATCATGTTTGCCTCCTCTGATGTGAGAATTTGCTGCTTTTCTGGTCTTAGAGCTGAATCTCTTTGCGTTTTTGCTTGTTACTTGGACAAAGGAGCTATTCGAAGGTGTCAACGTGGCCTTTTCCCCAAGTAATTAATAGATTAATGGAGGAAAATGGTCAACGAAAGTGAAAATAACCGTTTGCTGCAGCCCCCGATGGACACGGCAGCAATCAGAGCTGAAACAATGAGTCCATAGATTGACAGACAACTTCGGTGTGTATGTTCAGGTTGCCACATGGCAGCAAGTAGGTTCTTACATTATTTAAAATGATTCAAATAAAAAAGATCCCTGATGGGATGGAAATCTTCCTTTTAATCCACTGAGCAATGACTCACAGGATCCTGTCTCTTATCCAGTCTTTGAAATCTGGAGCTTTAACTGTTTTGAACTTTTTTTTTTTTGGCTTAAAAAATAAGCCAAAACTAGAATGTTTCCATCCTCTAAGCGAATATTTGCTGCCTTCTTTTTTTCCAATCCTCCTCATCAGTAAACTGAATATCTTTGGATGTTGGACTGTTTTGTTGCACGAAAAAAGTCAGTTTTTATAACATTTTATTGAGCAATACAAGAGTTTTAAGCATCGACGAGCGATTGATCGTTTCCTAAGTCGGTTCTTCAGTTAAAATGCCAGTTGTTCTCCAGGTCCAACACCTCGGATGCTCAGAGTGTGTTGCTTCTCTCTGTTTATCTCATTATAGACTCACTATTTTTGGGGTTCTGACCATAAATAAAAACAAAAACACATACTCTTGTTGCTTTAACAAATGCGATGAGCATTTTTCACAGCGTTCTGACATTTTATAGCCCAAACGATTAACTGATTCATCGAGAAAACAATTGCTGAGTAAATCCTTATAAGAATGATTGTTAGCTGCAGCCACACACTTGACTGTGACTTTTCACTTCTCTTCTTGTGAACATAAACAGTCAACTTAGCCTTTGATACAAACAGTTTTATGGGTATAGTTTCTGTTTAGTTTTGTTTTTATTCTCTTTGGTCAACCAGTTGAACAGACCTCTCTCATGGCATGTTTACTCCCTAGCAGAAGCCTCTGCGGATCTGCCCTGTCCTGCCCCCAATGCCCCCCCCCCACCCCCCTACCCTTGAGAGTGTGCATTCAGGCGATCGTTGTTGAGACGCCTGCGTCTTTCCCCAGTGACGAGCAGATCTAAGAATAGCAAGTGTCGCTGAAGGCCCCATATCTCTGAAAACACAACCAGAGAAAGGGGAATGTCCGTTCAAGCTGCCAGCAGCAGAGCATCGCTTCCTCTTATCGGGCCTCGTCCGCCCAAAGCAACATCTCAGTTCAGAAACTGAGTCCTTTTCGACTTGTGTTGAAACAGCGATGACACCTCATGTCTATTTGGTTTCATTTTTCTTCATGCAGCCTCCTCTCTACTTAGCCGCCCTACTCCAGGGCTCCACTACTCTAAACAGAAGTGGAGTTTAACCTGTCTGTTGAATGGGAACCAGCTTGGCAAAATAATCTTGACTCATGTTTTTCCCTGCAGCTTTAAACGGTTTAAAGTTGTCCTCCACTCAGACGTGTTTAACTTGTTCTTCCTCCTCTTGGGTCTTTGAGCTTCACAGTTTTAGGACGCGTTCATGTAATATGTGATGTCGAAACTTGAACCTCTGGTGTCCATAAACTGAAAATGGTCGGAAACATCTTGAACCAGTTGTTATACTTCAGAAACGAACAATATATGCAAAGTCATAGATGCTTGATTTTCCAATGAGGGAAATTTGAAGTAATAAATTGAAGTTTTGGGGGAAATTTTGAAGTTTTTGTTTTAATGTTTTGAAACATCTTCGAACCTGCAAAACCTAATTTTTCTTTTAATTTTTTTTTTTTTTGGGGGGGGGCTTTCACTGTTTTTAAGATATTTTTTAAAGCCAAAAAAATCCCAAACTGTTTCCAGCATCTTGAATGCGAATTTTAGCTACTTTTCTTAATCCTCTTCATCAGTGAACCTAATATCTTTGGGTTTTGGACTGTTTTTCAAACAAAACAAACAAATCTTACTGAAAACGAAACCATGAGGAAGCTCAGGCTGATAATCAGTCTGCAGCCCTGTGGCTTAAATGGCCTTGCCTTGCTGTTTTGTTGGCACAGCGCTGCCTCGACCTCTGGGCTTCTGCCCGCATCTTCACTTGAGGGGTTTTTTTGTATCTCACTAGCCGATGACTGACTGTGTCTCTCGCTCCTTAGACGCTCATCACAACAGAAAGCTAAAGGCTGGTTTGCATGTTTGAATAGACGTCGGTGCTGATGCTGAAATTACCTCTGGCTTGTGGGGGCTTCCAAAGCTGAACTAAAGCACATCATTACTTGATCCTGCACCCTGAGCTATTGCTGAAACAATTAACTGATTGGCTTCATATGTATTGTTATCTGAAACAGTTATTGGTTGATTAGTCTACAGAATATGAAACTGCAAGTGTTTTGCTAATAGATTAATTGTTTCGAGCAAAAACTACCACTTTTTCTCAGGTTACAGGTCCTCGAATGTCAGGATTTGATGCTTTTATTTTTGTTTGATATATATATATTTAACATTTATTGGGTTTTAGACTCTTGGTCTACATTTTTTCAGGTCAGGTCTTTGAACAATAACAACGTGTCCACATGGAACATACCAGTTTGACAACTTCAGGATGCTGAAGCCTCATGTTAGCTTCCTCTGAACTTTTTTTTTTTAAACAAAGGATGAGGCCTGTGGATTTAGTGCCCCACTGCTTCCGTTAGAATTATTTCAGGAAGTGGTCTCTTATTGGCCAGCATGCAGGAGGAACGATTACAGTGAGGATCAGGTCTCTTGGTGTATAGAGGGGCATGTTGTTATCTTATTGAGACAGACTTGAGAAAATATGAATCTGCCTTTTAAGCAATAAACTGTCTTTCATGCATCCTCAATGTAAAAAAACAAAACAAAAACCATACCATACGGGATGTGGTTGCACTGTGTGAAAATAGTTTATTGCTGTACTTTCAGCAGAATAAGATGTATCACACTTTGCTGACACATCCGGGAAATGCTGTTAGGTTCCCTTAAAATATTAGGCATCAGCGGTTTTAATAATCAGTTAATCAATTTTTCATATCAAAAACAAGATTAAGAGTCAATAGCGATGCCAACTGAAGAATCTCTGCAACTATTGGATGGATTGATGTGAAATTTGGCGCAGACATCTACGTCTCCCTCAGTAGGAACATTTCAGTGTGACCGTTACTCTGGTTTATGACTTTATGACTACCTGCAAAACGGGTCCCATCAGCCTCAGCTCTAGCTTGTGCTTAGTAATTACTGGCAAGCGTTGCGACTGATGTTAGGATAAGCGAAGCCAGGCGCCCGCATCACGAGCCGAGTCCGAGCGAGTCTGCACGCTGATCTTGCTCCCGGGAATCCTTATAAATGTAATGAAATGGAAAAGAATAAGTAGATGATGAATTGATTAAAAAAAACAGCATGTGCAGTTCCTCAGGATGACGAAACAGGAGAGCCTCCCAATGATCTCTGCCTCCCCCCCTGTTGTTGCTCTGCAGGTGTCTGGAGGCGTTTTGTATCTATGGCAGCGTGGGCCGGGTGGAGGAGCCTTATGTCAGCATCACCAGGAAGAAGCAGATGCCCCGCGGGGGTCAGTCCGAGGAGGTGGAGCGGCAGGTGGGGCAGGCGGAGGGGAAGCTGTTTACGCATCGGGCGGCCTTCGCCCGCACCTCCGTCATCCAGGCCTTCCTGGGATCGGCCCCCCAGCTCACCCTGCAGCTCTACATCTGCGTGCTGCAGCAGGGGGTGTCCATCGGTAGAGGTGAGGTGGCGGGACAGCGTTCTGTGAGGGTGTGTGAGGTTCTGGTATCGGATTTTGTGGTGGTGGAGAGTGTGGCCTGTCGCCGGTCCACAGCTCCACCGTAATGTGGGCCGATCAGCTAAGGGCCGCACTGAGGATGTGTTTTCATGAGTCAAAGCGGGGTTATGTAATTCTCGATGTCGAGGATCGAAAATGGAGACTCTCTCTGCCAGTTGGTGCAGATCTGGAGTCAGCCTGTCCAACGCTGTGCGTTTATGGGAGTTTTTAGGAGGGAAACAGTATTTTTATTACTGATAGAGATTTCATAAAAGGTTCACAAAGTCAAACTAGGACATCTGTTCTTTGAATTAGGACATAGTAGATAAGTGTTATGTCCTGTGCCACTGGGAGTCAGAGATTTCTATTTCACGCTCACCGATTTTATGGCCGATAAAGGGTAGGTTCACAGTTTTTCTTGTCCGTCATAAAACAACAGTCAGGTTCGCATATGTGCAATAGACATTTCTTGCTTGCTGTTGTCATCCCCTGCTGTTCAGCATGAGTGATGGGGGACGAAATCCCGCCGACCTCATCCAAACTTTATCTGATGATAATATGAGGCTCAAGCCATCTCTGTTAAAGAAATCAAGGAAGTCGTGTTCTTTTTAAATACAAAAATTCCCTCGACAGGAATCTTTTAACGGCCTGGAGGAAAGATTACATCAACTGAAAACTGCCTCGATGTTCACAGGAAGCACCCCAGTGTTGTTTTAACCCTCTGGGATCTGTCTGTTCAATCCGTAAACACAATGAGCATTTCTTATTTACAATGACATAACTTTATTTATGCATCATGTAGAGACAAGCTCAAAACCAGTTGAAAGTGCTGCTCTGTGAATTATTGATATTTTCAGTGATGGGCAGGCAAAAACAGACTTGGTAAAAGAGGCAGAAAAATGCATTGAAACAATTACTTTACATGAAAAGCCTATATTATAGGTGTATTTCTTACATTTTTCTGTTATATTTAACCACTGAGACAATATTTTTTACAACCTTGAACTGTTTTACAGGCACATGTAAAGTTTTCCCGACTAAAGGTTTGACACTTTTAAGGCACGTGATATATTCCATATATATTGGTTTCTTGGCAGCTTTATTCTCTGATAATTTGACTACGTGAGAAGTCAGACTTGTAACTGAGCATGTGCTGATAAAAGGACGACATGCATGTGGGCAAGGAGAATTTAAACTGCTAAACAAATAATGATTTATAAAAAGAAAATGCGCTTAAATTAACCTGGACTCCCGAGCATAGACTCGATCGGTTAAACGACGGCGTCCTCATATCGCTCTCTTTCTCCATGCCAGGCACACTGATGGTGATCTCCCTTCTGTCTATTGTGTATGGAGCGCTGCGCTGCAACATCCTGGCCATCAAGATCAAATATGACGACTACGAAGTGGACGTCCGGCCCATGGCTTACCTGTGCATTTTCCTGTGGAGGAGCTTTGAGATTGCCACCCGTGTGGTGGTCCTGGTTCTGTTCAGCTCCGTGCTGCAGCTCTGGGTCCTGCCTGTGGTTCTGCTGAACTTCCTCATTTTCTTCCTCTACCCCTGGATCCTGTTCTGGCAGAGCCACTCCCCATTCCCTGAGAACATAGAAAAAACCCTGACCCGGGTGGGAACCACCATCGTGCTTTGCATGCTCACTTTCCTCTATGCCGGCATCAACATGTTCTGCTGGTCGGCCGTGCAGGTGAAACTCAACGATCCAGACCTGATCAACAAGTCCCAGAACTGGTATCGCATGGCTGTGTACTACATGTTGCGTTTTGTGGAGAACGCCTCCCTGCTTCTGCTGTGGTACATCTATAAAACTGACTTCTACAACTTCGTCTGTGCACCGCTGCTGGTGCTGCAGCTGCTGGTCGCCTACGCCATCGGCATCTTCTTCATGATGGTCTTCTACCAATTCTGCCACCCATGTCGGAGGCTCTTCTCGTCCAGCATGACCCAGGGCCTCTGGGATTGCTCCTCTCTTCTGTGCCTGATGTGCAACTCGCCACAGAACCGGCCGATAGGAAAGGCCATCCTGGAGCCACCGAGCCCCTCCACGCAGAAAGAGGTGGCTAATGACGGAGCCCACGACACGGCCAGCGACACCACGGACGACATGGTGAACGACACGACGTATGACATGCTCAACGACACGATCTATGACATTCCTGAAGAGACGGGCAATAATATAGGAGGCGGAATCAATGGGGACATTAGCCACAGTGTATCATGCAATGCTTAAAGCATCACACGTTTGACGTGCCATTCAGAGGAACGACTCCGACGGTCATCATGCCCTCTGCAACCTTTTAAGTGCCACAAGGATCCCTCTCTGAGTTGAGTTTACATTTTAAAATCCTTCGATCTTAATCTCACACAATATATCAGTCTCAACTACGTTGTCTGCCATAGTCTGTTAACTCCCGACATGAGGCAAATGAGTCCTTGAGATCTGTCTTGGCTGAAGACATACATAGCATTCACTTGTGTGCAGAAAAAATGCAAATGTGGTGCTTTCTCATCTCATCAGACAACGCCCTGTCATCCTGTAGCCTTTAATGCAAATTAAGACCCATGCCATGCACCATTGCTTTCTTATTTTAGGTTTGAAGACTGTGTCCACTTATATGCTGCATTACTGATCACAAGGAGCCATGCATTTGAATTGATTGTATTTAATATCTCTCTATCGCATGGCGGTGTGCATGTGTGGAGCCTCCAATGAGGTCTGTTATTCTCCTTAGGTGGGGGGGGGGTCTGTTTTGTAAAGGGGTTTTTGTTTTTTTTTCCTGAACCTCCTGCTAGTTAAACGGCTGCAAGCAATCAGCTTTTTTACTCCTGGGTAAGAGCTTTATCATTAACAAGTGCTGCTTCTGTGATGTGTTTGTGCTTGTTGATGACACGTGAACCTCCACACAGTTAAAAGAGCCTGATCCATCACCAAACACGTTACTGTGAGGCACGCACATGCCCGAGCATAACGTTTTTTGCACGTTTACAAAAAGGATTTAAGTGGCTTTGGTTCAACTGCCAAGAAGTAACAGCTCTTGTGATGTGACACTTTTTTTTTTTTTCGGATGTTTTTGCATTTTTATAATTCATGCCTGTTACATCTCTGTGTCTGTATGTCTCATCATTTAGAATATTAACACCCAGTGCACAAAAATTATTCTTCTTGAGAAATGTTTGGAATTGAAACAAGTTCTTTTTGCTTTTTTTTCCCAACCTTTAATGTTTAATTGTGTGTGAAAGGGGAATGTCAATTTCTTTTTTTTTTTTTTGCACTAACTCCTTTTTGCAATGTATCTGCAGAGGGACGACAGCCTCGGGAATCACATGAATGCTCCTATTTGTACAAATAAGACAAGCAACCTTTGAAGCCAGAAAAAAAAAAAACAACAAAAAAAAAAACTATGGTACACTTCAAACATTCTCATACATAAAGATAAAAGGCATTTAAAGTATTAAATCCTACTTAAAAAATTTAAATAAATTTATATTTATATGTGAAACTTGTGTGAATTGTTTTCTCTTTAGTTCAGAAGCACTCACTCTATGTAATCCTATGCTAACCTCTAGTGGATGAAAGCCAAAACTACAGATTAGTAAATACATTTTCTTTCTTTTGGCTGATCAGCCAGGAAAATATAGGTCAGAGGGGGGAAAAAAACAACTACAGTTTGCTGGATACATTTAATGACTCAACCGTTTATGATTAGATAAATTCATTCAGAAAACAGCTTAAGTGAACTCAACATACAGTTCAACAGAACCGTTCCAGGATTTCTGCAGGAAAAGTATACAAAAAGTGCATGGGTTTTTTTGGGACTGACCATTAAATGACTCCATCATGGAAATCCACCTGTATCCTTAAAGATACAGGCCAATATAAATATTAATACAGACAAGTAGAAATAGTCAGTAGTCTTGAATCTACTAAAACACAACTACCTGTTTTAATAAACAGGTTAATTTCTGCTACAGCAGCAGTTCAGTCCTGTATATTTGGGAATGTAATGAAGGAGACAAATGATAAAAATAAATCAAGTTCTACGTTAAGGAAAGATTGTAGGGTCTTGGGACAATTTATGAAAAGAACTGACAGATTACAATATCTAGTGTTCACTTTTTAGGACTCAAAACAAGAATTAGACTTATTTTTTTTAAACCAGAGTACTCCATCAGGCTTGCAGTCTGACCATG
Organism: Istiophorus platypterus; assembly: GCA_016859345.1. Taxonomy (NCBI): domain Eukaryota; kingdom Metazoa; phylum Chordata; class Actinopteri; order Istiophoriformes; family Istiophoridae; genus Istiophorus; species Istiophorus platypterus. The sequence goes on along the minus strand of CM029122.1, from coordinate 10,427,129 downwards.
ACTTTGTTCCCTACAAAGGAACAAATTCTCACAGTCAAACCAGCCCATGAATGCAAGCTGTAGACTCACAAGCTAAAACTCTTATTCTGAAGCTCTGTTTTTCCTGCCTGTGGGGAGAAATAAGCTACTTGTACGTTAACTTCCACCAGAGGGTCTTCATGGCCTCTTGGTCATGATGCCATTTCAAGAGCAGCTTCAGACATGATGGTGTTAGAAGAAAAGAGCAGTGACGAGGTTCTGTGCCGCCGTCACAGCGCCACAGCGAACACACTGACCACACAGTACATGGTGCGATTCTCCCACCGGACTGTGCAGTTTCCTAAAAGAGACAAAGAGGGTGATGCAACAGTGGATTTTCAGAGAGAAAATCTGCTAACAATACATCAGCCAATATTTGTTGTTTGTTTCGTTTTTAACAAACAGTTTTGACAGAGCTCCCTTCAATTTGGTCACTAAAGAACTGTGACTGAGATATGTACTTCACGGAATTGAAAATAACCTTGTTAAGGTCGTCCTGGCAGATAATGGACAGAAAAAAACCCCGGCAAATACTTTGACAATTAATCATTAGTTGCAGCCCAATATGTAAAAAAGAAACTGACCTCAAAAACATCTTTGGCATGGTGTAAAATCTCAACACTTATTTAGTAATGCAAGAAATGGGGCAAGCAACAAACTTTGGCGTTGAATGTCTGGTCAGAGAGGCTGTCTCTCACCGTCAGTGGCAGTGTCCCAGTAGCAGGAGTTGGCTGTGTGGAGCCCAGCGCCGCTCTTCTGCATGATGGTGCAATTTACTACAAAATACCAGAGACAAGTGTCAGTCAGTCACACGTTTACCTTCTCACGCACAAACACACACACACACACACACACACACACACACACACACACACACACACACACACAATCTCTTCATGTCAACATGACGACCTTTATGTCCCACGGTCTCGTGGTACTACATGTGATAGGTGGGAGGCTCACCTATGTATTTGAATGGTCGTCCCAGTTTCACCAGGTGAGTCAGAGAATGCTCCACTATACTGGCCGTCCACTGGTTGATTTTACTCTGATTATAGTCTGTTCCACCAATGACACCTTCAATACACTGAGACAAAAAACATAAGGAGAGAGAGAGAGAGAGAGAGAGAGAGAGAGAGAGGAAATCATTAACACTGACATCACATGACGGAGCAGATTTATAATAAAATACAGTTCATTAATGTTGCACAGGTCTACAACTTACCTCTTTCACTGAGACACTGGCCTCATCAGTGTTGAAGACAACCTGCAGGGTGATTGAATTGGAGAGTTAGTGGCATCTGTGCTGTGTTATACCGGTATTTACATCAAGCAACGGCATTTCAGACTGAGCTTTTCTATTTTACACTCGGATTGTGCACAATCCCGCATCTCTTATTGAGGGGCAACGTTTTAATATAACATGCATGATTCTAATATGTGGTGCATAAGAATCTCCTATAGAAAATATCCCAAGATAAAATTATGTCCTTTGAAGTTACAGCTGCATCAGACAGTATTTTTGATAGTGAAATCTAATCAAATGAAATGAACTAATCTAGGCTGTTTGCAGCAAAGCACTTATTCTCCTGCTTTATCCATACAGTCATTCGGCGGATTCATAGTAATCAGCTGTCAAGTTCACCGCTACTGAATACAATGAATCAGCATTTAGATGGAAATGGAGAGTAATCGATAGGGTGATTACGTTTCATTGAATTAAAAGCGGGAATGTTGCACTTTGATTAAAAACAGAGGAGGAGAAAGTGAGTTTTAAGCTAACATATCTTTTGACAATGCCTTTTCTCCATTTACTCCCGCAGCTCCGCCAAAAATACGCAGGAACCCCGAAGTTTACGCAACTGCAACTGTAGCCGACAGTGTCTGTTTATGATTTGCTTGTTAATCTAATATTCTCTCGATAAAATAAGCATAAATGCGTCGATCTGACCACACCCTGATAGAAATACCGGTAGCTTTAGCTAGCTTGGTTAAGCCTGCAAAAGCTAGCTGGCTCTAAAGCGTCTTCTCGTAGAAAAATGACCGCGGGCGTCTCCGTACTAAGTTTCACCAGTAACATCAAATAACTGCACCTCTTCCCCAGAGTTAAACTCCTCCATCGTTGCAGCCACAGATGCAGACGTCTCCTCTCTTTGTCCGTCTGTTGCTCAGTTACCGTCGCTGCGTTGAGTTCCTGTCGTTCAGAGACGACGAGCACGGAAAAGACGAAACCCTCAGCTCCTGAAGTAGAGCGCCGCGTTGTAACGTCGCCCCCCGGCGGCCGAATCCAGACACTACAAGACCAGACCGGGACCAGCATTAGAGGTGCGTCCCACCTGCGGGTTCTCAATCCCGGGTTACTCTGTGTGGGGGATTCCCCGGGTCAAAACCTGGCCCTAAAACCTGAACTGTTTTAGGGTATGTTATTTAGCTTATTTGTTATAAAGTCGTGTTTGTTTAAAAATTACTTTAATTCTTTTCTGTGAGTCAAATACAACTGAAACGATTAAATAAATTGCTGATTGAGATAAAGTAAGAAAAACTAAAGAATTATGAGAAACTTGTACTTAAGTATTGAATGTAAAAGTAGCCTTTGTGCAGAATTGAGCCAAGTCAATGTTATTTAATCATGTTATTGGACATATGCATGGTTATATAAGCAACATTTTAATGGTATACTTAGTGTAGTTTTTTTCATTTTTATACTTGGTTTATAAACAGTTAGTTATATGTAACGTACAAGATATACAACCATATTTCACGTGTTCATTATAGATCTGCATCAACTATATAGCGGAAACTATTTGTCGATTTATTGATGAGCCAGTCAACATAAACTTGATTATCTTTGTGCTAATAGATTTTTCAAGAATTTTGTTTGTTCCCATACTTACAAGGCAAGGATTTTTGTTTTCTCAGTTCCATATTGTTGGAATATGAAAATTTGGGGGTTTTCAACTGTTGATCCGAACAAACAGGATATTTGAAAATGATGAGGGTATTTGGGAACCTGTGATGAGCAGTTTTTGCCATTCTATAACATATTATAGAACAAACAGCTAATCAGTTAATTGGGGTCATAATTGGCAGAATAACTGATAATGAGTAATTATTACAGAGATAACCGCAGGAAATATTTATTCATTATACGAGAACCCTAAGGCTGCAATCAACAATTATTTTCATATACAATATATTTCTCTAATTTTTTTTAACAACCGTTTAAAAACTACAAATATGTTTTGTTTACTGTCATGGAAAATTGGGGAACTAAATACTCACATTTAAAAAGCAGGTACGTCTGATATTTATTTCCATTCTTTTTCTCAAAATTGTTTAATCAATCATCAAAATTGCCCATTATTATTTTTTGATCATCTATTCAATTAATTAACTAATCATTTCAGCTCATAAATATAACATTTATTCTTTTGGGTAATTGCACAGCAATCAAGATTGTATTGCAAGAATGAGTAAGCTTGTACTAATGGAGATAAGTGATGTTATATGAGAAATTGTTCTTTTCAAATGTGATGTATTATATTACAGCTGTAAAATACCTGAAAGCTGCTTATGTCAATGTGAATTTTCCTCCACATGTGGTGAACATGTGAAATATCTTTCACGTGTAATATGCAGAAATTCATACGTATTTTCTTTGTGAGGACTGTGTGTGTGTGTGTGTGTGTGTGTGTGTGTGTGTCCTTTTTTTTATTATGTGCTATAGTGTGATGGCCATGACTAGATTCATTTAAAAGAATAAACCAGCCAGGGTTAACCAAAAGGACACATTTCCATTTGCTGTCCCTGGACAGATATAGTCCAGAACAGTATATAGTCATTGTAAAAATATAAAATAAATTAAAAAAAAAAAAAGAAAATTGAAGTTGGAAGGAACACAGCGATAAGAACATGAGAGTAATAATGTTATTAACGATAAATATCATCAATTTGTGGGTTTTTCCCACATCATCAGCCCTGTTTCTGTCTTTCAGCTGAAGAGCTGAACACACTACTATACCGTACCCCCCCCCCCTCACACACACACACACACACACACACACACACACACACACAGCAGAGACAGTGGTGGCCCGATACATAATGTAACACCGGCGACAACGGGGAGTTTCCCCGGACGTGATCAGAGCCCGGCGGTGCAGCGTGACGCGCCGCTCTTTTGGACGGAATCCCCCTTTAATTGTGTAGGTAAGTTTACTGGGCGGGAACAGCTGTCGCAGTGTCAGGAACACAGCCCTGTTCCCGCACGGACGCGCGCACGGGCACGCGCACAGGCGCACAGGCGCACAGGCGCACACACACACACGCAAACGCACACACACGTGCACACGCACACACACACACACACATGCACACGCACACACAGGCACACACACCACGCCCCCTCCTGTCGGTAACACCCCGGCTGCTGTGGATCCTCTGCCTTCAGACGGTGCACCAGGCTCCGGCTCCCTCTCGTACGCTCCCCGATCTCCACCTCCGCCTCCACCAGCCGCCCCCCCCTCCCTCCCTCCCTCCCTCCCCGCGATCTCGACAACCCACCTCCTCCGCAGCTGCCCGGGACCCGTCTCCTCCCCTCGCCGCGGGCAGCCTCGCTCCCCCGCCGACCTCCTCGCCCTCCGCCCGCCCGCCGCCAGGTAGGACGCCGCCGCTCCGCGGGTCAGCCGGCGACGCTCCGGGACACCGGACGCCGCCGCGCTCTCCCCGGCGTACGGCACGAACGCTCGGCCGCTGCCGCCCGGTTCAGGCAATGATGTTTGCATTTGGGTCTTTTCCTTGTTTTTGTTTGTTTGTTTTTTGTTTTTTTTTTGGGGGGGGGTGGGGGTCCGGGGTGGTGGGGTGTGGGGTTGGGGTGGGGGGGGGGCGGTCTGTCCAGCGATCACGACCAGGACAAGGGGAGTATTAATCACACATCAGCGGGACCAGACAGCCCCACTTCCCGGGTAAAGTTAGGCGCGTTTGGGCAGGTGCAATGCAGCAAAAAGCTCCTTTTCTTCACTCGTTTCGAAGCCGGACTTCACCTGCAGTCAACTCAGGTGAATTTAACAGTCCCGGTGAGGATATGTTGCATTTCTCAACTTGCTCCACAAAGCCAGGCAACTGGTAGAAAGGTATAAAACCTGTCTTTTAATAATAATGATGATGATGATGATGATTTTTTAAAAATATTTATTTATTTATATTTATTTATTTATTTAAATTACCAGCAGCACATAGAAGAGACAGGCAGTGGAAAAAAAATCAAATGATCAGCTCGGTTTGATATGACATTTCCTCTCAGGGCATTTTTAAACACTGACAGCAAGTGACTGAGGAAGAAAAAAAAACAGTCTGACGTTCACACAATATGTCAATAGTCGTTAATCAATAATGACCTTGTCCATGAAGGTTTAATGTGGAGTCGCCAGCTCATGATAGAGCTTCTCATGGATGAGCTGTGATTGGGGGGGGGGCACTCAGCCCTACACTGAGATACTTAGTCACTGATGTAAACGGGGGACGGACACAGTCATGGAAACACGCGTGTCCATACAGCAACACAGTGCATAGACTGCAGCCTCCAAAACGAACACAGGCCTGAACCAGCACCTCCACGAAACGTCACAACCTTCATGAAGGGAGGATTTGTTGCTGGACCCTTGTGCCGGGCTGCACTGGTTTCGGCTGGTTTGTACCTAATAAACTGGCAAGTGAGTGTAGCCTCAGGACGCTGCTGAACGTCTGCAGCTCTGGTTCCTCACCCGACAGAACATCGAGAGGGTGGAACAACAGGACAAGAGAGTGTAAGATTAGCCTTTTTTTTTTTTTTTAAATTGATTCTACCACTCAAACCACTTATGGGTAAAATATTGATGTGAAATCCAGTTGTGGTTGAGGATAAAAGTGAGCCCCCAGAAAACCTGACAGGAGGGTTTGAGTCTGGAAACACAAATTACATGATGCAGGATTCATTAGTTACATTAGGGTTGTAGGAGTTGCGTGTTTTCAGCATTGTATGTTCTCTTTGGGTCTGCAGCAAAGGAACATAACTCTTTATTGATAACTAATTTATTGATGAAATGACCATTCATTTGGTTTATCAAATATCAGAAAATTTAAAACGAAAATGCCCCAAAACCCAAAATAACAATTTAAAATTGCTTGTTCTTTCTGACCAACAACCCAGAACTGAAACATATTCAGTTTTCTATCACGTAAGACAAAAGCTGCAAGTCCTTGCAGCGCAGAAGTTAGGGAATTAGAGAAACCAGGAAATGTTTGGCTTTTTTATTTGACAGAAAACCTAAAGATTAATTGATTATTGAAAGTTTTTTGATGATTTCCTACTTGATTAATCAGCTCATCCTTACATCTATAAAACATTTCATTATTAATGTCCAAAAAAATCCAGAGAAAGAAATAATCGATTAATCGACTGCTTGTTTCAGCCCCATCGCATTTGAGCACGCTGGCGTGATTTGGTCAAATACTAGCACAGATTCAGCTCAGGAGAAAAGGGTCCCCATCATATCGAATTTATGTCGACTAATTTCGTATTTACTGTAGTTATGTAGCATCAAGCGCCAGTGTTTACATTCTAATTAGACAGTTTTCGCAGCCGGTGTAGTGTGAGAATACAAAAGGCCAAATCAGCCTTCCAAAGAGGCGATTAGACCTGTCAGACAGGGTGGCTGCTGGCCAAAGTGGCTACTTACACTGACAAAGTAGGCACAGACGATATTTAGCCAGCGCTTTTCTGTCAGCTGTCATTTTTGAGCCTGGTGGGAAAACATTAAGTCTCTGTGCATGCGTTTTAACAGCTGCAAATTAATTTTAAAATAAAAAGCAGTCGTACTAATGCGTAAACACAACACCCATGAGTTCATATGGTATTGTTAGTTGCATTATGAAGCCCCTGTAAGTGGATGTTATATTTAAGGAGGCAGTTTCTTTAAGGTTTAAACACAGTATGGCCTTTGGTCTCATGTTAAAGAGGCAAAAAAAAGAGAAATTTAACATCCCTGACTAATTTTTTTCATTGTGTTTTGTTTTTTTCCCCATGAATAACAAGCTTTTGCTGCGGAAGATATCCTACCATACTATAATTTGTCATAGTGACGTTTCCTTGCATTGGTTCATTTGGCCATAAGAAATAGATGCAGTATCTCCTGAGGCCATTTTATCATTGTCCCAGGGAGAACCTAGCTTTTATACAGCTCTTTCTCTCTCTCTCTCTCTCTCTCTCACACAATCACACACACACACACACACACACACACACACACACACACACACACACACACACACACACACACACACACAAGGTTAGAGTGGAAATGAATGGGTGAACAAAGTAAGAGAGAAGCCAGGGAATGTAGGGATTCCCTGGCTTCTCTACACGAGGGCTGCAGAGCTTATCCAGCGGAGCAGAAAGCCCTGGGGAGTGCAGTCACACAGCATTAGAGGTCTGCATCTCTGAGATCCGGCAACACAGAATAGAGGTGTGTGTGTGTGCGTGCGCACATATATTCACACATACATGCATTATTATTGTAGGCATTTCTGTTTCAGGCTGTAGCTCACAGTGTGAGACTGATGTACTCTGCCCCACAAAACCAAAACGACATAACTATATATTTATTCAAAACTCAGAGCCTGACTCGCTCTTGTCTTGCATTTTACCATCCAAAAAATATTCCACCATAGAAGTATGTAATCTCATGAGAACTGCACTAACAGCAGTAGGAAACGAGGTGATGGTTTTTGCCTGAGATTAGAAGGGGTTTTGCTTGTGTTTGATGCTGCCAATCACAGCACTTGAGGGGGGAAAAGAGACGAGGCTTCTCTGAGAACATGTCGGCAGCCGGATTTGAAGCCTCTGATCTGGAACCGGAGATCTTGACAGGGAGGTCTGAAGTTTGCATGCATGATGGATGTAGGATGTGTAAATTACATCAGGGCTGTAAGTAATAATTATTTTAATAATAAAATGATCAATTTCTTTTTAATTTATCGGTTAATTGTTGATGTCAGAAAAATTATGTATTTTCTGGGGTCCTAGATTTCTTACTATCTGACCACAACTTAAAAGGAGATTACAAAAGATATTGTATTTACAATAAGATAAGAGAGAAAGGTAACAAATCCACACATTTGTGAGGCTAATAAAAAAAAGAATACTTTATACTTTTTGGTTCATAAGGAAAACAGCAAACTGGCTAAAAACAGGGGCACTATCGAATGAAATCTAGCAGGTGACGGAGCCATAGTTAGCGTTGGCTGTCGCTGAAGCTAGTATCATTCCATCTCAGGCCGTAACTGAAAAACATCTGTTTTCGTAAATGAACATGTTGTATTCAGTAACTAGCAAACGTTATCTAGCTAAGCAGAGTAGCAGTAGCTCCCATCTCAGATTTTGACCATAGTAAAGTTCATATCACTGCATTCCCACATTGTCAACAGACTGGGAAGAACGGGAAAAACACAGTTTTTTCCAATGGGAGAGTTTTCACGCACTAGTCACACCAGATAAACGGGCTAAAATAGCTTTTTGTTGTTGATGTTGTTGTTGTTGTTGTTGTTGAGTTGAATATTTGTGGCAGTTCAATGAAGAATGGCAGCTGAAGCGATTGTAATAGTTGATTATATCATTTGCAGACATTCAGTTTGTCTGCTAACAATTTGTTGACATGTCTGGTTCTTTTCATTAAACTGAGAGATTTCGTCAGTGTCAGAAATTCAAATTATCCCTGACTCCGAAATTACACGTCGAAGACTGACATGAGCAGATTTTCCCATTTGGGATTATGGTTTAACTGATATGACATGAACGGCGCATAAGCTAATCGAATCAAATACTTAAAGGTATTAAATAGACTCATGCATTGAATTGATTTAAATATAAATTGTAGTATAGACAGACATAGCAAAACAGAGATTCATTGAATCTCTACAAACCAAACGGAAATGAGTGGTAAAGCTAAAACAATATATTTTGTTGACGTATTCTGCATTTCATCCTCAATTTTTCTAAGTAATTCTTAGGCTGTATGGCAAAATAAAATCACAGTATTGCAACATTTCTATCCGTTGGGCAATTTTCCAGCAAATACCAAAAACTTCCCACCCCTCAACGTCACCGCTTCCGTAGTTTCTGCTCTCCGCCTCTGGTGAGCTGCACCTTTGGCATCCTCGTTGTCTCTTTCATAAATCCTATTTACATTGTCCACTCCCTTGTATTCTGGCAAACAAAGAGCTGTAATAGGACAAGCGTTGTGGAGATAACACGCATAATCTGCCATTAAAAAAAAAACCATGAGCCCCATTTAATATTATCTTACTAAACCTATTATAATTTCTGTGATCATCTGCTTTATTATATCCAGATTAACCCGGAGCTGCTGCAACAAAGCTGGTCGGTGCTGCTGCATTGAGTTACGTCTGATCTCTGTTGTGCCATGTTGCGCGGGGTTTCCCTCCCTCCCACTCGCTGCTGCCTTTCTCATCCACGGCTCTCCAGTGCGTGCTGTGCACCCGCTTGGTATGCAGTCTATAGCCCCATGCGGCCCTCCGAGATACGCCGCGTCCCAGTTCAATCACGGCCGCGGCGAGGCAATCAGTGGGCGCCTGTCCGCACGCCGACCCTGCTGCCGACCCGGGAGGGGAGGGAAGAAAACATCCAGAAAGCAGAAAACGTAATTTGGAGGCAGCGCTGAGAGGACTGACTCGGTTGAGTAATAGATTGCTGGTCAGGGACTGATGCTTCTGCGTTTCCCTCCCTAAACCACTAATGTGGATGGACACTTGCTTCTGTGGGCACTCTGTGCTGCTGATGTTGAACCCAACCTCTGAGGGCTGCAGTGGGATGGAGGGACACTTCAACCCAGAAATTAGGCAAAGGCGGAGGTGCACCCATGCGTGTAGAACAACCCATAATAAACCCTCCTATTTAAATTACATCATTATTTTATTATTTAACGGTACAAGCATCTTGACCAGTGCGTGCGATGTGCAGGAAAAGTCAACACAGTAGATGGTACATCAAATACAGACATTAATTAGATTCATTGTTAGCAAGTCATGCACATCAAGGTGTGTATTCAATATATATATGTGAACAGATTAAGGCCAGCTGTAATGACATCACTGGGTGACGGGAATGAATTACAATTAAACCATAGTGTTATGCAATTATGAATACTGCCGCAAAAAGGTTCGGTTTTCGGTGAAATTATGTCACAATGATAAAACAGCAACCAACAGGCATTTAAAATAAGCAAAATGAGATATCAAACATTTCAAGAATATTCCCTAACGTGATTAACTTGTCATTTTGCCCAAATAATAATCAATATTTAAAACAGTTCATCTAGAATCCTCGGGATTCAACGTCAACGTCACCATGCAGTTCAGTTAGATTAACACCAACCATCGATTCTAGCAGGAAAGTTTGTTCTAGACATAACAGCATCAAAGGAACAATATGACAATTTTGGGAAATATTTATATTTACCTTTTTACCTAGAGTGAGATGAAAAGATAACCTTAGCTGAGCTTAGCATAAAGACTGGAAACAGGGGGATGCTGCTAGCATGACTTGGTCTAAAGGTCACCATCATCATCTCTCAAGAAAGGAAATTGTAGTGTGAAATTGTGACGTAAAATGTATTTCCTGAAAATATCCAATTATAAGTACAAGAAGCCTGCAACCGAAACCCCTTATTTATCTTCTATCTGGGCATAAGGCAATGTTTTTGTCTTCATCGGGTCAAACTGAGAGCTCTTATCGGAAGAAGTAGAAGTTCATTTGCTTTGTGATGCAACTGCAGGTGGAGACCCACCGGCTGAGGATTAAAATATGCACATTTGCACATTTTAACCACGTAATCTTGAGCATCGATCATTAGTTTCGGTTGAACTCCCTGCCAACCTCACCCATATTTGTTGTAAAGGGGGCAAAGTCCATATTGAACTACGGTTTAGTCACTGTGCTGTCTCATACCGCTGGGATACCGTGTCCGTAAAGATATGATACGATCTAATTCCGATGGCGTCTTGGACCGGTTTTGACTGTCTGTCGGATTTTTCCCAGCAGTCGGCTTGTTCTCTTAGCATCAGGATGCGATTCTGTGCACGTCTCACTCAGTGCCGCCGCTGAATAATAATGAGAACCTCTTTATAACCTTTAATGAATTGTTTTGTTAATGGTTACTAAGTCGCATTACTTAAAAGCCTTTGATAAGTACGATTTTTGTGTTTACCCTCCTCCAGGGTCACAAATCGCAGAACATCTGGACCAAACAAGTCCTCCAAACTAAACAACTAAATAAGTTGTCGGTCAACACTCCTCAGAACAACAGACGAAATCATAATCTGGACGTTAGCTTGCGTCTCTCCAATCCTGCCCAGCCGTTAAAGGTTCTACGCACATATAGCACCTTTTTAAAGATTGGTTTGGTTTAGACTCGGGATGGGATTTGATAGAGTTCTATGTGAATTTGCTTCTCAAATTCAAATCCTTTCACATCCCTTGTCAGTTGTCAAACAATGTTTGTTTGGTCGCGAATGAAGACACCCCAGAACGTACTGTTTTTATCCTCTGCAGCGCAGTAACAAAACAAACCTCAGCTTTTTAGTGTAACAAAGACGTAAGACATAACTTAATATTCAAGAATCTGACTCCTTCCCACACTTACACAAATGAAAACTACAGTAATTAATCATCAAACCCAAACCACTGATATTCTGCTTTGCTGAAGTGTCGTAGGCGATCATCGAATATTAGTTAATTAGGTCGAGGGTGTTCTGCATGCAGAGTGCACTTAACATTCACTGAAACAGGACTCAGATTCTGATGGGCCACATAACACCATGTTTCACATTGTCCTCCTCAAACTATCAAAAATTCTTCAAGTTCTTGGTTTAATGTTTGGACGACAGATGAATATTTCAACAAAGGACGTGTCGTTCTCCACTTTTTCGTGAACACCCTCCTGCAAATGTTAAATTTTTCAGTTGTTTTGTTGACCTGGGAATGATTAAGCTGCCCCCTCCCCCCATTTTTGTTAACAAGGGCGTCCGTTAACACATGTTTGCATGTGTCATGCTATTTGTTTCCTGGCCGATGCCTGTAGTGTCAGAGAGAGAGAGTCTAAAAGAAAAAGAGAGCAACTTGGAAGATAATCCAAAATGGAACCAGCTATGGGAACCCAATCCTAGTTTAGGCACATGAATGACTTGGTAAGGCACCGGGAAACGTTATGGTTTGAGTTAAAATGACTCCTGCCTCTCGTGGTTGCAATAATAGCAACCATGGTGGTTACGGTTTACGAAGGATCGTGGTCTTGGTTAAAAGAAACTGACGCCGACAGTCAGTTGGAAACAGGCAAGCGGATAAAACGGTGTCGCCTGTTAAAGTCAAACTTTTTTTGTTGACTCATTCATCCTCCCTTTGAGAAATTTGTCGTTCTTACTCTGCTCCCGGATTGGACGGAAGTCACAACTACTACGGACACTTCAGGGTTCGGTAACATGAATGCGAGCACATGCCTTTTTCAAGAATTTGCTGAAACGACTGATGCCGTCATTTCTCTTTTTGGGAAAGTCTCTAGTGGCGTATTGACATTTGTAGTCTTTGGACGACTTCTAGATGATTTTTTTTGCTGTTTGTGTAATTAAAAGAAAAGCACTGTGTGACCTTTTGAAGGAATAGTTTTACAATTTAGAAAATACACTTATTTGCATCCTTGATGAGAGTTAGATGAGTTGGCTCGAAGCAGTTGCAAATTGTTTTTTACGCTTTGTACAGTTTAATACAGATTAAATACAACATGTAGTTTAGTTGAATACTACTTAATATTAATAATATACAGTACAGCTAAGCTAGCCTAATGGTATGCTTATGAGAATTTTGAACTGCGGAAGCAGCTAATTGAAGAGTCCGAGGCTCTGGTGCATCTCTGAACTTTAAAAAGAGCCTCGCGTGATAGCTCAGTAATTGTCCGAGGCTGTGCCGAAACACAGATCAGGATGCCCTTTCCGTCAAAAATGATCCGCACAGAATATTGGCTCCCGTGTCCTGTTTACTTTACTGATGCAGTTGGTTTTGACGCATTGGCTGGATTTTCTTACGAACGTGTGGGATGCCGAGAGCTGGCGTGTTTGAACTGAAAGTGTTTTAGTTGTCGGGGGTTTTATTTTCACAAGTCGTGTGTTTGAATGAATGTCGTTACGCAGCTATAATTCACTCACAGACCATGATTCTAAGCACAGAAACTCTTCAGGAAAGAGCTTGTCTCTTAATCTGACAAGAGAAGAGTGGAAAAAAAAAGATCTAAAGCCTGGCTGCTAATACTTAAGGTAAATGCGATAAAATGGTTTTAAAAACTTGGAGTGCTTTGAATCTGGAGGATTCAAGGTGCACCTGTCCAAAACAGGTTTTGTCTTCCCCGAAAGACGTTCATTCATTGATCTGACTTGGAGGCTCAGTCAGCCCAGACACCCATCTGTCCTCCAAACACAGAATTTCACTGTGCATCTGTCTCCTTAATGTTTCAGCCACACTGATGTACAGTGTAATAAAAGAGAAAAGACACAGAGCTAATCTAAAAAAGAAAGAAAAAAAAACGAAATCATAATCTATTATACTGATTAATGATGACACTGCTCTAAACACATACACACACACACACAACCACACACAAACACACACACACACACACACACACACACACACTTTCAGAGTATTCTCCATTAGCCGGTAGCGTTTTGAAAAGACGAAGCGATGTGAAATGTAGCAGGCAAGCAGCAGTTAAACTGGACTGCGGGTTGCTATGAAATATTCAGACATGTTGGTGAAAAGAGGAGAGCTCTCTCTCTCTCTCTCTCTCTCTCTCTCTCTCTCTCTCTCTCTCTCTCTCTCTCTCTCTCTCTCTCTCTCTCTCTCTCTCTCTCCATCTCTCTCTCTCTCTCTGTGAAGCAGCAGCAGCAGCAGAGACCGAGGCTGAAACTGGGTTAATCAGCTCCAACCTCTATCTAAAAACCTCTCATCTCTTGTTCCTTAAGTGCTCATAGTAACAGCACGTTTTCCCAAAAGGTGCATGTCATAAAAGATCAAAGACACACGTAATCCTTATTTTTTCATCTTAGTTTAATCTGTTGATAATTATAATTTCAAGAGTTCCTAAAAGATCTGTTTCCCTGCATCTTTTTTTTTCCTTCGGGGGGAGTCTGTTAAAGTAAGAGTCAAGTTTTGGTAATGATTTGTTTCCCTAAGGATACAGATTGCAGATACTCTGCAGTGCGTCCCCATGTGTTTACGTTAGTGTGTGTGTGTGTGTGTGTTCATCCGACAACCAGGATTTGCATTTGAGCTGTCTCACAGTTTCTATCATAAGCCTAATCTGTGGTGTGGACAACATACTGTGGCTCAAAATCTGGACCATTTTCTCTGCAGTTCTGGCAAAATAAATTAGCTTGTCCCACAATACAGATGCGGGATCAGCTGATGATAGTACGAACCGAGGGAACGAGGCTCGTCGCCTGTCTCCGTCTTCTCCGGCACCTGTCCCATAGTAAGCTCTTGTCCTCTGTGTAATTAATCACATTAAGAAACAAACTGATTTATAGAGGATGCAGGTGGGGATGGAGACCAAGAAGAGAGGGAGAGTTCCAGTAGATGAGTGTTCGGAAACTGCACTGAAGTTGTGCAGATTTTTTTATGAAGCGTTAAGAAGGAACATAAGCCCAACAAAGAGAGGATGAGGTGGATGAATACTTAGATTTGTGTCTGTGTTGTCTAAGAATATATTTATTGTCCTCACTGCATGTTCTTCTTTTACTGGTTTCACAAGGTTCATATTTAATGCAAAGAGAGTGTGATACTTTCAAGGATACAGCTGTGACAAAGATAAATGAACGAACTGCAGAGCCTTGTACCACAGGCAGTTTTTTTGCCTGCCCTTGACTTAATTTCGAACACGACACACTTCACGGAAAAGAGGCTGAATCCTCTGCACTGTGGAGGCTTTGTGGTCATGCTAGCGGCAGGGCGCCGGAGACGATGTCACGTGATTGGTCCTCCACGCTCGTCCGGATAAAACACACCTTGGTAACTACTGGACTGATTGCCATGAAAATCGGTATGGTCATTTCTTCACAGGCAAAGCCAGAGTAACGCAACGGAGGACTCGAGCTGGCGGCGCCCAACTTAGTTTGTTTATAATGTAATTGAGAGAAAATGTACTGTCAGTGTTATATCAACTTGAATATTTAAGATGTTAAAAAAACAAAACAACAAAAAAAACAGGGCACCTGAGGAAATCCACAAAAATAATAATGGAGTATAAAATAATAATAATAATAAATGATAAAATAAAATAATAAAAAGCCACAAAAATAGGTAAAAATGCAGAAAGATTGTTGTTATCATTTAAGATTATGTTTTGTCCGAACGCGGCATCACACCGTAGTACGATGGTGAACATGGTAAACGTTGCCTGCTAAACATCGGCTGTCATATTTCAGCTAGAGGCCCTGATGTGCGTAAGTCAGAGCTGCTAATAAAAAAGAACGAACAAACCAGCTGCGGATTAAAGCCTGATTCCAACCCAGACCTGGTAGTTGCCCCCAATGGACTAAATTGAATTCAAGACACATCAGTTGCTGCATGATGTTCAGCTCGACACGGGGTCTAAATAGTCTTGTTTTCCTCTGCATTGAAAAGAATCCAAGGCTGCGAAATTTTGGAAATGATGTTTTGAGTCAAGCTCTTTGTTTGTCATAGTCCACCGACTTTAGATTTCCCAGCTCAGGAAATCGTCCGAGGCCTTTTTAATCTTTGGTGAATCAATTTTAACATATTGGGTAATTTTTTAACATGAATGTGTGTGTGTTTTTTTTTTCTAAACACAGCATAATGTTGGCATGAATGTGAAGTAAAAAAAACAACAACAGTTTTCTTCAGAGTATTCAATGAGATAAGATATTCAGGAGAACATTAGCTTCATGCAACAGTGATTACACAATTATTACTTTTTCTTTTATCTGCTAAATGAGGTGGAGAAAAGTCCTGAACACTCTCATTCTGTATTCCTGTCACACTGAGCTTTGTTTTTAAGATGTGCTTTGACTTCCAGAGGGATGAAAAGCAAAACTTTCAAGGTCACAACATTAACCTGCATCGAATCCATCGCCGAGCACCTGGTTTAACCGTCTCGCTGCTTTCCCCTCAAAGGCCTGATCTGCTTTTCTCTTCCTGGTGGCGTTTGATTCCATGAGCCGCACCAAACGACCGGCCAAACCGATCGTCCATTTTCTGTCTCCGGCTCTGTGATCTCTCTGCTGGTCTCTTTGCGGGAGTGGCAGCCTTTTTCCTGAGCCCTTGCTGCCCTTTCCTTTTAATTAGCGGGTGAAATGACACAAACAACCCATCAATGCAAGGACAATAAGCGGCATACAGATAAGAATAACGCAGGAGAGTTCACTGAGGGTGAAGGAAGGCAAGCGGAGGAGGGGGGCACGCTGCGAACGTAAGAGGGGGAAGCTGACAGAGGGCTCTGAGCGAGGTTTTTTTCTAGAGGCACCAACTCTGTAGGTTTGTTTTTTCCTATTTAATGCTCCGTTGAGCCTTGCAGGAAACTGTGGAGGCCTGCAGGCTTGATAGGTCATTCCTGACAGCAGCTCCTCAGAGGGCTGTAATGTTACGGTGGCACTGACATGTGCTCCATGGCTGTAAACGCAGCATTTTAAATGTTAGTCACGGTTGGGCAGGAGCTGGTTTGAATGACAGTGATGGTAAAATACAGAGAAGTATATAATTAGGAAAATGATTGTAAAGAAAAAATGCAGGAAATTATCCACTTTGAGCGTTATGCTATTATATCTTATATAATAAGTATTAATACTGATGTATTAAGCCCACGGGGCTCTGCTCCCTCCCCTAGAGCACAGACGCCAAACGTTAAAGCCGTGTGTGCTCCGCATCCACATGCCATCTAT
This sequence comes from Istiophorus platypterus, assembly GCA_016859345.1. Classification (NCBI taxonomy): domain Eukaryota; kingdom Metazoa; phylum Chordata; class Actinopteri; order Istiophoriformes; family Istiophoridae; genus Istiophorus; species Istiophorus platypterus. The sequence goes on along the minus strand of CM029122.1, from coordinate 10,410,113 downwards.
TCCACAAGAGTTGTGTAGCAGAAAAGGTTTGTGTAAGGATTCAAAAGAAAAGAAAAGAGGTTTTAAAGCTACAGCATGTCGTGTTTTTCTTTTTTTTTCGGCGGAGCAGCTGACAAGCAGGGAGCCGGAGCGATGAGGGCGAGTGACGCGGATGTTTGCCGACAGACTCACGATTGATTGGCACTGGCCTGGACAGTGTGTCTGACGGGTCTCCAGGCAGGGGAAGAGGGTCATTAGTGCACTGCAGTGGTGCGGATGTTATCTGCCCCGAGGCGTTGTGTGTGTATGTGTGTGTGTGTGTGTGTGTGTGTGTGTGTGTTTGTGTTTGTCGGAGAAAGATAAAGGCAGACAGAGAGGTCACCACTTCACCAAGCAAGTACAAGCATGCAGGGATACTATCCGTCCGAGCACGCATTTCACGTATCGTTGGGTTTGCCCGTCCTTTAATTCCTCACCCCAAACCCATCCAGCGCCTCTTGCCAGAAGCCCCTCCAGCCCCTCCAGCCCCTCCAGCCCGCCGGATCTCATCTTGAGCGGCTGCCTATTGATTTCACCTCGCCGCGAACGCAGGGCCACATCCCATCTCAGGAAGTGGATTACATGCGGGGAGAAACACAGCTGAGATAGTTGGATAAATGCTATTTGCCTCATTTCCTTTGAGTTGAGATAAGCTGGACAAGCTGGAAACGGTTTTTAGATACAACAACATGCATATTTATCGCTGTCAGAATCTGCACAGCCCTCTGTTGTAGGAGACCGAAAGCACGGGAGAGATACTGTGGGTTTCTTTTCTGCTTTATAAAAAGCCCTTCAGTCTGTTGACACGTTGTTATAGACTCACTATTGTAAATTTGAATGGCCAGACTCTGGGTTTTTATGTCCGGAAATCTATCTCAAGAGTTTTGTGCTTCGTCGTGTCCTCTTACTTAGAGGAGCAATCGAATTTTATGTCTGCTGAGCGTTGCTTTGCTTTGATTCTCACTACGTCTGTCATCGTCCTGGTGTTTCCCCCTGGAAGTGCTCCTTGAATAAACAAGACAGACCATTTAACACCCTGTCTGGCTTTAAAGTCCACTATGTTCTACTGCCTTGTATGATTCTCCATTTCATAAGAGGCAATGAACAAATAGTTGCTGTATTTATCCTGAAGAGTTCATGTTTGCGCATTAAAAGAATTAAACTGATGATGTTGCTGTCTTGAGTATCACAGATAAACATGTTCCAGTAATTTATTTGTGTGGGAATTAATTTCAAAAGGGTAATTTGTCTTGCGTTAGAGGGAAAATAATACAAATCAGAACACAAACATTAAAACAAAGGATCATAAATCAGGTTGTCAATACCTTCACTTACAACCATGAATGCATCCATAATCTTGGCTTTGTGAATATTTTTTGTTCTTTCTGGGGCCTCACTGAAACACAGAATGTAATTTAAATGCAATTCAGCCAATATTAAATTACACCATCTCCCTTTTTTGGGCACTTTGGCCTTTGTAGGATTCTTTCAGGCCTATTATGGTTTGTATTGGACTCAATTTTCACACAACCTTGAGAAAAGATCTGAGTCTCCTAATTCTATCTTTATGAAGAATTTTAGGATCATATCACTGCAGCAGCTTTTTTAAACTCTGTAGCAGGTTAGCATGCACAAGAGAAAAAGTGGCTTCTTACCTTTTCAGTCCTAAAAGGTCGCTGCTCAAAATGCTGCATCATTCCACCACAATATTCCACCGAAAGAAATGCACTCAAGGTGGGGGAGTCTGACAACAGGTTAAACTAATCAATAGAATATTAAAGCTGCACTAATCAATATTGTCATCTTAACAGTGCATCTGAATGGCTTTGTGCAATTTGGAAGGTGTTGCCTGTATTTTTACTGTCTTTTAGCTCATTGTTTTAACCTACTTGCACAGGTTCTGACCTTGTTTTTACCACTAAAATAATGTTATGAGGGAAAAGACTGACAGGTCTATTGGGAGAGGTTTCTATAATCAGAGGTGTCTAAACAGACAAATTCAAAGAAAAACACAACGTTCATTTATATATATATATATATATACATATATATATTTTATTTTTATTTTTTACCTCTTTAGCCACTTCCACGTCATTAAGCACTGAGTCGGATACATCAGCGCTTTCGTGAGGGTTCCCAGTGGCAATCACGACTTGGATGTGAATGTGATGAGCGTGTACAAGTCACAATCCAGTCATTGAGGCAACTCCCATTTCGCAGGAATGTGATTTAAGATGTAGAGGAGGTAGCTAGAGCCTGGAAAACAGTCCCTACTTGATATAGCAGATAAGAAAGAGATACAGTATAAGCTATATTCTCGGTGTGTCCCATGGAGCCAGTGTAAGCAGCTGTGAAGTGTGTCATTATTGACCTGTATTGATGAATAATTAATGCTTTCTATGCGTAAAGCAGGCCTTTGTGTGTTTGTGCATTTGTGTGTGTGTGCACGCGTGCATGCCCCATATAAAAACCCCGCATCGTCTGGCTTCAGCCGGCAGCTGAGCCAAAGCGACCTGCCGTTTAATGGTCACCAGAGACGCTCTCTGCCACTCATCATCACTGCCTGCTGCCGTCTGCATCGCATTAACGATTCAAGAAGAAGAGGAAAGTACCACCGGAGGATTCAGGAGTTACGCATTAAAACGAAAGAAATGGAGGCACAGTGCATTAAAGGCTGCAGGTTCCACCAAACTTTCCTCCTGAAGAGAAATCCATCTACACAGAGTAATGGTAATGGTTAACACACTCGCGCCGCTGTCTGTTCCATGGAGCCGGCAATTTGCATAACTTATTAATGACCTGGACTGCTCTTCATAGCCCCCCCCCCCACCCTAAGCATTGAGTGGTAGTGTAAATGCTAGACGTTGTAGTGCCAGGGGAAATTATCTGGAAAAACCTCGTCCTCCCAGGACTTGAAGAATCTGCTGATACAAGGTTCAAGGAGCTACTTTATGATTTATTCTCTATCTCTGAGGCAAAAGAGATCTCTCGGGTTAGAGATCCACGCCGCTCCGTGCTGTAATAACAAGGCAAAAAAAGCTGATGCATTTTCAATTTGAAGAGAACAGTGGTGACCCACATTTCTGGTAAAAAATAAATAAAAATGCACCACATACCAAATAATGTTCTCTCAACCTTGTTTGATCCACTTTAACTATAACATAGAGAGGTTTTGTAATTGCATTCAGACGGCGTAAAAAGGTGCGAGACACAGGCGGAGCCGCTGAGGAGAGCGAAGAATCGAGCAAGAGGAAGAAATCGGAACTGAGCAGGGTGCAGGACGCAGAAAATGAAGCCGATGTCAGGGAAAAATGTACAGGTGTATCGAGGGCAGGGCGACATTTGAATTATCATCATTCATCGAATCGCAACAAAATCAGATTGCAATACTGCCATCTTAACTAGGTGTCATGATCCACATTTCTACTGTCGAAATGAATTATTCTGAGGAGGCGGTGATTTAGCACTGACAGCATTAATTTGCAAGACTATGACCCTGTTTACACCTGGCATTAACATGTGTCCTGCCCCAGAATTTTCATCGGAGGCTTGCAGAGTGAAACGGCGAGGCAGCGACACAGGCGACGGACATGCTCCCTTGGGTCTGCGTGTAAATAATGCTCACGTAGCTAAATCCCACTGACAAACACTTTCAGTTAAACCAGTCATAACGTGCCGAATTTCAGTTAGCAGCGCATTCCAGCTTAATGAGCTCTGACGGTCACCCCTTTTTATTTAGCTGAATTACATTCACAGCAAACACGTAGCGACAAAAAGCTGGAGAGGAGAGGTGTTTGTAGGTTTCCCAGAAGGGAAAACAAACAGAATAAACATTTATTGTGAACAAAATCTCAAGGGAAAGTCTGTCTAACCACCATCAGGCTCCCCTGCCTCGTCTCTGGCTCCCAGTAGAAACACTGGAGAGAAATAACCTGCATCAGGCTTTGGCTACACAGACAATATTTGTTGGTAGGATCCATTCATTGTTGGTTCTGGTCTTTAAAAGGGATTTGTTGACAAGAAAAATATGAATTATCAACAGACTTATCCTGACGGGCCGACAGAACTGTTGTTCCTGACAGGGTTTCTATATGCAGAGAGCTTCCAAATAAAACCAGACATGACCCAGTGTATTAAGCACAAACCTAGACGCTTTTGTGATTTCAGAAGGCTATAAAACAAAATGAGTCATCTTGCTCTACATTTCCCACGGAAACTTTCCATTTGAAGGATTTCTGTCTGGAGGACCGGTGGAGTATTGACCTACACGCAGCTCAGGGCTGAGATGAAAGTACTGATGGACCGAAAATGGAACTGATTCAACTTTTAGGCCTTCTGGTTTTCTGACTTCAAAGTGAAATATCTGCTGTTACTCGGCCCGAGCACTGAAGGTTCCCTAATGACTGTATTTTCATTTATTACACGTTCATTTCTCATCCACGTCTACTTTGCTTTTCCGCCCAGCTGCTCCCAGCACACCTGTGGTCTTTAATTGGCAGATTGATTCTGCTGTCGGTGAGTTCCGCTGCCTGCAGGAAACACCCGACTGAGTGCTGGTGAAATGCCACGGAGTTACTAAAACGCCAGCCCCACAACGCAGCTCCGTGGGCCAGGTGCCCCAGGGCGAGCACGGGCGCGGCGGCAAATCGTCCTTAATACTCTTGAACGACATGAACTGTGATCTGTGGGAAAGAGGAACACCTTCCCCACACCGAGTCGGGAGAAGCCAATAGGTCACCTTCCCCGGAGCTGCGTCAACTCGTGCGGCGCTGAGAAATGAGCGCGGTTCCTTGGCTAAGGAGCCGGAGTTTGTTATGTCGCCCCGCTGGTGTTTGCTCAGGGCAGAGAGAGCGGTAGCGGGAATGTGTGCAGTGTGTACTCAGGGAGGGCTGCGTTAGGCCACCACGCCTACTGCAGCACGCAGTTCAAACTCGGAGATAGTGCCGTGCTCTCGCACCACAGCCATAAAAACCGTGGAAGCTCAGGCAAACATTCGTTTCGCTGTATTGATGTTGACCGAGCCATAGTCATGCGTGCCCCGTATGTCGGGTGATCACGTGGCACAGGCTCTTGGCCTGCCGGGATCCTACGTGCCATCATAATCTTCCTTCCTGCTTTATAGTGATTTACATTTCAATTTCATTCAAATCTATGGAATAGACAAAACGGTTGGTTCCAGACTCAAAGGGGCGTAGTGAAAAGCCGACCGCCACACAGAAAGTTGGAGGAGATCCGACGTCTAAAAACACGGTGGATGACAGAGGAAATTTTCTCACAGTCTCTCCTGGAAGACATTCATGGTGCAATCAGCTGTTTGGATGAAAAGTGAAAGAAATAGTTGAGGAAAGAATTGGGGGAAAACCCAGACTACTTTCTCATGAAGTGGGTGTGAATGTGAATGAATCAGGCCTCATTCGGTGCCAAATCAGACAGAATCCAGGAAAGTTGTTGCAGCAGCGTCTCAGATTTTGTTGAGTTTTGTCTATATAATGTAGGAAGCCATGTTTTGGCATTAATACCTTAGAAAAGTATTATTCCTAGCCTCATGTTCTCAGTATGACTGTGCCAATAAAAATTTGTACTGTGTTCCTATTGATGAATGATGAATGAAGTAATACCAAGGGCTAAAAAATTATTAAAACACAGGATTTGAATGGAAATATTTTTTACAGGCTTTGGTTTTGGACCCATTGAAGATATAGACAAGGTTTGAACGAAATCTGAGACGCTGCTGCAAGAACCTTCCGTCACTCAGACACAGAAGGACCCATACTTGAGCAAGGAATACATGTATTCAGCAGTTTGAATCGTATCAAACTAACCTTCAAGGTGAAGGAGAACGTCTTCAATGGCCTCAATGCAGCTGCAGTCAGAGCTTAAAATCCTATAATCACTGATGTCATGATGTGCCTTTGGCTGCAGATGAAGCTGAGACGATGTCTGTCGGTTCATTAGCGCTAATTCATGTAAAGTGAAGAGAAGAGGCAAGAGAAGAAAGGACGGGGATGAAAGAGGCGGTAATGAATAAGGACTGAGGGGGGCTGTTGTGGGCTCCCGCGGATCCCTCCACCCCGATCAATTTTTATCACCAAACTTCATTCACACACGCAGCAGCACAACTTTGTCCCTGTCCTCAGTAAACTCTTATAACAACATACATCTTGGTTTCCAATCTTCCTGGTTGATTTTATCGATGGCACCGAGCGCTTATTTTTTTTGTGCAGGTTGGGTTATTCACGGCAGTCGACTTTTTCAGGCAACGCAGCGAGACGAACAATCTTGTCTCTCTCTCCGTGCTCACCTATGGCATTCAAAGCACATAATTTCCCTCAGTAACTCGCAGAGGCATCAAAAGGAATCCGGGACGCTTAGCATTTCCACGGTGCGGCTAAGAGTGACAGTTTAATTGCTTCACACTGCTCCCCGATCACCATTTAATCAGGTGGTGGAGCCGTGAATCGTGGGGTTGTTGGCTTCGATGAATGGTTCCCCCTGTCTATATGTCACAGTGTGTTTTAGTGAGGTACTGACCTCCAAGCTGCTCATGATCAGTGTGTATGCATAGCCGGGGGGGGGGGGGTCTGTGAGGCTGTACACAGGCACAGCTGTGATGATGGTGCTAGATGAAAGGTCAGGGGAGGGTCACCAGAGTTCTCCCATTCCTCCCAAGGCAGACATGGATACCTGCACCGGATCTCGCGGCGGTTCTCCATGGCCGATTAGACATTTCGGTCTGAACCGAAGTGACAGACGGACATTTCCAGTCCCTAGAGATATGCCACTCGCATTGCACAAAAGCATCTGCAAAATGAATGCATTGTAGCTGTATGCACTGGCTTGCAGGTGGTGTGCAGATAATTAGTAAAAGTCTCGCCGCTAATATCAGGGAAAGATGGAACTGTGCTAATGGAAGCCGAGAAAACGTGGATGTGAACGTGAGACTTGGTGCCTAATAAGGAGGTTGTCAAACTGCCGAGGAGCCGTCAAATGTCCACTAATCACTCGCGCTTCTCGCTTGTCCATTTTAATTAATGTGTTTCACACAAGCCAAAAGAAAAGCACATTAAACCTGGACCCTTACTGCCAGTTAACTTAGACTCTCTGTTACTGTTTTAACGACTGATGTATTTTATTGACTTTTCCTTGTGTCTGTCTGGCCTCGTCTAGGTTTTCTGACAGGAGCCTTGTGAGGTCCCCCAAGAGCCCAGAGGATTAGAGGAGGAGACACTGGAGGGCCACTGGGAAGTCCAGACTATGCCAGCGCGAAGAGAACAACAACCCAATCGTTAGCAGAACGGGAACCGGAGCACTTCGTACCATGATGTAGTTCTTTCCTACCTCCATGCGACGTCTTTGTTGGCTGTTTTGACCGCCTGGGTCTAACCGAGTGATCAATGGAGCAGGTCGAGGAGAATTTGAACCTCTCCTTTCTGCTGGAACATGAAAGAGAAATGATCCTGAAAGTGCTGCAGAAAGATGAGAAACTGAGGAAACGCGAGGAGAAGAGGATCCGGTGAGGACCCGGGTGTCACCTTCTCAACAAATTTTTCCCGTCTCGCCCCGACTTTTCTCAACGTCTCTCGATGTTCTCCTCCTTTCGTCTCTTTCAGGAAGCTGAAGAATGAGCTGCTGGAGATCAAACGAAAGGGGTCCCGCCGGCCCCAGGAGCTGGGGGAGCGGGAGTGCGCCCGCTGCATGAAGACCCTGGGCCTGATATTTGACCGTGGAGATCTCTGCGAGGAATGTCAGCTGCGCGTCTGCAACGACTGCCGGGTGGCGGCGCCCGACGGACGCCAGTGGAAGTGTAACATCTGCGCCAAGATCTCGTGAGTACGATGCCTGCTGGCACCGGAACAGCGTTTAGAGTTCGGAAGGGGAACGGACTGAGGTGTTCCAGTGCTCGGATCCTCTCCAAAGCTTAAAGGAAAAATCCACCCTGTGATTTTATTTTTTTTTGACATGCACTCCATGCCCAAGTGGGCTAGTTAATAGCCGAATTAAGCTCAAAGTAATTCCTTTGTTAGCTTACATTTTTGATTTTCAAAGACAAAGTTTGCACTCTCATGACATTAGTCGCCTTAAATATTAAATATCCTTTCACTTTCAGCTTCTTTTGATTTAAAGCCTGCGCTGAGGGCTGAGATTTATCAGCAGTTCTTTGAACTCACAATGACAAATCTCTCTATCGCTGCTCCGACAGTCGCTACGTCTTGAAGGTGTCTTAAGTTACTATGACAACCGGCAATCGCTGCTACAGAAACACGCCATCGAAACGGTTTTTGATATGGTGGTTCAGGTATTGTTCCGTTCTTAAAGCGTGACGTCGAATTGCAGTAACACGTAGCTAAAACCGGTACAGTCCAATCCAGTAATCCACACCACTCAAACCAATGAGGGTGGGCTAAGAAAAACAGACAGACCTCACCACCACACACTGTGTTCACCATCTCTCTAAAACAATTTCAATAAAAAATTGAACATTAGAGCCTTGGTGAAGGAGGATTTATTGCAAGATGGATGTATTAGACTGCATAGCTAATACACTGATGGGTGTGTTTTACAGCAAAATAAACAAAGTGAAATATTTCAAGCGGTGCTACAATGGAAATGATTAGGAACTAACCAAAACATTAGCGGTAAACATTTTGATGTCTGGGTTTAATGTCTGTTCCTTAGAATCAATTAGCAGTAGGGTTTCATTTTTCCAGACTCATAACAATAATGTGAGTGGAAATGGCATTTTGAGGAGTTGAAATCCCAGCAAGCGGTGGACTGTGTGTCCGCAGGGAGCTGAAGGTGGTGACAGGAGAGTGGTTCCTGGAGGAGCGGTCCAAACGCTTTGAGCAGGGAGCGCTGAGCAGTGATGTGATCAAGCAGACAATCCTGAGCAGCCCGACCGGTGAGTCCCGACCACGAAATGTAATCAAAAACTGCGAGAGGTGTTTCTCATAAAGCGGCCCGGCGAGTGCGGCCCTGGAGGGCGGCCGAGCGCCGTGGCGCTCGTGCTGGATTGTGTTAATGGCTCGTGTTGATGTGTTTGATCACAAGCCGCAGACACGGAGTCTACAGAGAACCTGCCCGCCCCCCCCGAGGCGGAGAGACCCGACACCCCGAGATCCAACAGGAGTGCGATACGCAGCGCGGTGGAGGGCGTCAGGAGGAAGGGGTAAGCTGTGAACGCAGACCAACAGCTCACTGCATGTTCATGCAAATAACACCTCTTCTGAACCTGATAGGGGATTACTCACTGAATTATCACACAACATGAAAATAACAAATATTTAAGATAGCATGGAGTGCCATTGTTGCAATGCACAAAGGCTTTAGATTAGGAAAGATAAAAAGCAACATGACAGTAATTGGATTGCGCCATGCCAACATTTGCTTCACACCTTGGCTGCATTCTGACGGTTCCTGAAGGCATCACAGTGTTTCAGACACAGAAGCCATACTGACAAAAAGCCATGTTAGTGCTGCTCTACTGACAAAAAAATTCACTCATGCAGCTACTTTTATTTCAAAATCTCAGGAAGTTGCGCAGTTTTGAGACGTTATCAAAGTCATTGAAATTAATCCTCTGGGCACCACAGGTATCTGCACTGAATCTAATGGCATTCCATCATATAGTTGTCAAAACAGTTCTCTATAAACCAAACGTCAAGCGGAGCAGTGGATTCAGAGAGATTGAGCCTATAAGGACCATGAATATATGTACAAAATTTAATGCCAACCTGTCCAGTAGTTGTTGAGGTTTTTCAGTCTGAAGCAAAGCGGTGGACTGGCCAACAGACCAACATTATCATCGATGCAGCCCTGCCGTTAGCATGGGTTATAATTCTGGATCTGCATTATGGCTAATAACGTAATAACCAAATGTCACTAAAATCAGAGACTGAAAACAACCCACTTAGTGGAAATAATTAAACAAAATAATTAATGGACCAGGGTTTCACATCTATAGATAGAGTATATTTCCTCTGCAGAGGAAACTGTAGAGTTGAGTGAACGAGGTAATCCTGATAAAGCAGAGGGAGCAGAGAGACGCAGTGTAATGACCCTGCAGTAATGGACATGACAGCATAGATCCAATAATACAGCAATAACAGACTCCCTCTGTGTGTGTGTGTGTGTGTGTGTGTGTGTGTGTGTGTGTGTGAACTCGTGCATGCATGTACGTGTGTAGGCGGATGAAGATGGATAAGAAAGGCAGCCGACTGACCTTGAAGCCAGAGAACGGAGTCGACGGCATCAGTGTCAAATCCGTTTCGGATGGAGAGGCTCAAAGCGTACGCAGCGTTCGATCGGTTCCGAGTCCACGTTCAAACAGGTGTCCGTCGACCCCATCCACGTGTGAATCTCTCCTTTCAAAATGCAGTCACAGTGCTTGATTAAGAAATAACAGAAAACACGTAAAAATGTTTGCAGTGTCTGCTATTAAAAGTGATATTTGAGTAAATGCTCTTTCTGCAGCCAAAGAGCCGAGCATTGGACAAATGTTCAAGACTGAAATTGATGCTATTTCATGTTGAGGGAACTTTCGCAGGTGCTGACTACTTCCTGTTGATGTTGTTGAACTGGCGTCTCTCTGGTTTCTCAGGGGCGGTGCGGTTGCCGTGGAGCCATCAGGGATGCCCACAGTACCCAACAACCTGCGATCCCAAACTCCGGAAAGATCGTCCACCCCCGGAGACAACCGGAGGGTCAGGGTCAGCAACAGACAGACACACACACACACAAACATGAATACACGTACAGCAACGCACCGGGTTGAGGGTATCTTGATTGAAATGTATTTGTGTTTGCAAACAGCCCGATGGAGCGGAGAGCGTTGCCAGTTTACACTCCGGTGACGGCGCGCCAGAGAAGAGGTCCGCCGGCCACAACAGGACGAACTCTGGCACTCCGACCATTTCTGTGTCAAGGGCCTCGGTCTCATCCGGTACCGTACCTCCTCCTTTCCAACCCGCGCCCCCTGCTCCGTCTCATTTCTTCCTTTGCTTTTTTTTTTTGCCCTCCACACGGAAGCTACTCGACCTTCGCCGTCGTCTCACAGCCTCGCAAGCTCACGCGCAAACATTTCGACATCTGAGTCACAGATCGAAGATGTGTCGGAGGCAGCGGTATCATATCAGAGGTGATGCTTGACAGTCAGGGTTAATCAGGGCCGTGCAAAAACGGCCGGCTCAGACTGCTAAGTAGCAACGGACGAAACTATCCCACACTCCAGATGCCACATTTGCACAAATTACACTATTGACTTACGTTTCCTGTTACTTTCTGGTGCTCTTCTGTTTCTCCCCCTTTTCTTTAAGGATAATCTCCTCCACTTTGTCTCTCTCAGTGTCAGACCCTTTATCTCCCCGAGCAACAGCTGCTAAGAGGTGTGTCAAGATTTTAAAGTGTCTCCGATTAGTGTCCTGAGCTGGAAACGAGCTGCTGAAATAGGATCTGCCCCCGTGCCTGCAGATATTCAATAGTCATAAATTCACCTACAGGCTCGTGCCTGACTGTGTTGTTTGTTTGCTCCAAAGATACATTTTGTCCCTGGACAAACCTCAGTCCTCAGATCTTCAGACGCCGGCTTAATTTAAAGCAGTTTCCTGCAGTTTTAGACCCAGTTCTGTGGCTTTGCATACGGAAAGCATATTTACACTTCACACAAATTTTATATTTCAAAGGCTAACTCAACTTTCCACTTTTTCTTTTTTGCCTATGTATGTATTTTACATGTTTAAAGTATTATTTTAATATTTTTGGGAGAGTTAGGCGAGAAGGTTTGTGTTAATTATATAGCTGGAGCTGGAGGCGACTACTTGTTTAGCATAAAGGCTGGAATGGGGGAGAAGAGGTGCTGTTATCTCCAAAGGGGAAAAAAATATGTCTTCAGGCTCTAAAGCTTCATAATTAAAATCTCATTTGTTTACACAGACATTCCTTTTTAAGCAGTTTTAAAACTATAAAACAAATAGCCCTTTATTAAGGGCTTTTCAAATTAATGGACAATTTAAGGTCTTATCAAGAGTTTCTTTTAAAAGGTAATAACTTATACCCTTCAAAATGCCTTAATTCTGAAAACCCTTAATTAAAAACAGCTAAAGTCATGGTGTCATGTTCGGGCTGGTTAGTCAATGGGAAATTTCATTTAGTATTTCCTCAATCTGTCTTTATTAAGAATTGCTATCCATAAAAGCAGCTGCTAAAATAAATAAAAATCTTCATAATTTAAATTAAACAACATTAACTTTTTGAGCAAAGACGAAATTACAAAAGCAGCGACGCGTGTACTCGCATCATCGTGACTTCTCCTTGTCCAAAACCACAAAGTTTTCCGATGCTAAAATGCTTTAAAAAGATAAATTAATTTAAAAATCCATCATTATCAATTATACAAAAACTTCAGCTAATTTTATAGGATCTATACACTACTTGTTTGCATCAGGTACTGGTATGTTGAACCAGATTCAACTTCTCCGCTGCTTGACTCAACCCCCACTTGCTTGGTTCTCAGCTGTGTCATTCGTGGTCTTAGCTCATTGTCCAAGCAGAGACCACGGCGATGATCATCATCACTTTTTACCCTCTCCTGCACTGTCTGCTGCAATTTTTCAGTGTTTGCCTCCCAGCCCCTCACGCCCCCTTTCAAACACAATCTTTGAAACAACTTATTTATTTATTTGTTTATTTATATCCCTGCATCCTCTGTTTCTCTCTCCTCTCCTTCTCCCTACACCAGATCACAGTCGCTCGGAGATGGACCTGTCGGCCCCAGGTTCTGAACCAAGCGACGACGCCTTCAGTCTCAGAAGCCGCTCGGTCCCCGGGTTTAACGAAACAGTAAGCAGCTTCGGTCCCTCCCCTTCTTCCCCCTGCAGGCGTTGTCCCCCACGCAGACACCGATCGAGTATTTGACTTCTGCAGCCGTTTCATCACCGATTCCAATCGAAGCAAAAGCTTTCAGACGCACCGCTTTTTCGGTCCATGCCTCTTTTTTGAACCCATAAAACTCCTCTACTGTGGTGTATCCATTACGAGCTCGGGAGCCGTGGCTCGACGTGCTGCATCAGATGTGGGACTGAATGTTAATTTCACTTCAGAGCTCGCTTCAAAGAGCATGACAAGCATCTAAACGGCTGTAGGCTGAAAACAGGTGGAGGATGTGGGGGTCAGTATGGGGCTGGGCTGCTTTGTCTCTCTGTTTACTGAGCGTTCATTTGCATTCAAAGCGCCCCACGGAAACACAAGAACATCTCACTCAGACACGCACCAATTTTAAACGTAAAACTGCTGTCATCCACGCTCACAAGTTTACCGTAAACCCAGTGACAATATGATTTTTGCATGCGACAAAGGGGTAACCAAATTACCACGCTCTGTCCTGACTTGTCTGATTGAATTTATGGAAGCTGGCTGCATCCACCCACACAGAGCCGCCGTGTGGGAAAACTGTGCACAAAGTACAAAGACTCTCTGGCCAGCTTCCCAGATGCCGTCTCCCTTGTGATTAAATCTGAATGCTGTCATCCGCAGGAGTTTTCTGATGAGGATGCGGAGGAAGACATTGATGCCCTGATGTCGGCCCACAGCAAGACTGCCGGCCGACGCCTCAGCAACGCGGTGTCAACGGTAACACCCATGTCAGAGCCAGTATGAACGTGCAAATGTAAAAAAAACAGATCCTTGTGTGCTCAAAGCACAAACATGTACATGCACATTCTGTATACACAGACAGGCTCAGCATCACCCGGTGAGCGCGTCAGGTCTGTCTGCTCCAGTGTTGACTGTGTAAACATGATGTGGGGCCAGGGGACGGGCTTGTGTCACGAACACCTGCAGCGCTGTAAATGCAGCAGGCTGCCTCAGCGTGCTGCATTTACATAATCTAGCTTGACTTGTAGTATGATAATGCGATGGGTGTGTGTGGGAATAATGTTTTGCAACAATGTGTTTTCCTATAGGTGAATATAGTGTGTTTTATTTAAATTTATGGACAATCAATTTACGGTCAAAATTTTATTTTTTATTTATTTATTTATTTTTAATCAAACCGAATGGTCTATTCACTCAGATGACCAAATACATATTTCTAGATGACCCCTATTTTTATCTGTAACAGTGCAAATAGTTTTGGTTTTATTTGTTAGGAAATATTCACCTTAAAATTTATTTCTAGACCCTACAACAATGGATGTAGGAGGAATTTCTTTCGTTGCTCACAGAAAAGAAAAAGAAAAACATTTTAAAGCCGCAACTGTCTTTCTTTTTCTATCCCCCACGACCGTGTGTAAAGCAAAAAAGGGTTGCTCATAGCGATGACCCCACAGTGAAATCCCATCTAACACTGCAGCTCTACAGAGCATTTCAGTGTCTTTAAGATCATTGTTTTGGATTTCCGGCCTTCATGGCTTTTGTCTCGCTCTCTTTTCATCTCCATGTACTGTACACTGCGTGGCCATCAACAAACGCCAGGCGGACACGGTTAGCGACTAGCTGGCGACCTTAGTGGCAAATTGAGCAGCGAGAGCCAGATGCGTCCCTCGGTGGTCGGTGGAGACCGAAAACAGAGCTAAAACTTTTGGGGCGAATATCAGATTTAGATATGTTGATTGGGCGCAAACTTTACGACAAATAAATGCAAATATAGCATATCATCTGGTTTAGAAAGTTGACAGCTGTTTGCTAATATGTTCACCGAAACAGCTTTAGAGGGTGATAGTATGTCAGTGCTGTGTTTAAAGTTTGTTTCGCTGCCTTCAAGCAGCCCAAAAGAAGTATATATAGAGTATGTGTAATTGCAGCTTTAAATTTTGTGTTTATTTATTCGTTAAATCCTTTTGAACCCTTTATGTCTGATTCATTATCTTAGATTTTTATCTTAGATCAGGAGGATGGATGCCATTTATCAGACCAGTAAATATGACGGTAAGCATCTCAACAACATTAACAGCAACAGACTCTCATGGCAGCTTTAGAATTTAAACGGCAGCATCTCTTTCAAGAAACAGTGTCAGTGTCAGATAATCCACAGACGGGAACAATTTTTTTATCGTAATTACTTTCCCCTTTGCAGGAGCAATAGCGACTGTTTAATGGCATGTTCCGTTGATTGTGGAGAGTAACGGGGACATTAACTCGGGGAAGAGCTGAACTGTAGAAATGTAATTTTTCAATCCCATCAGTACCACAAATTGAATTGAAATCTCTTTTTAATGCGCTCAAAACATGAGCACATGTTCTGCTCACACCCTTTACACTGGCCTGTCCCATGTTTACACTCGGGCCTTGAGCAAAGTTGACTCGGTCACGCATGTCATGACACTCCCACGGCCGACTATAAAGTACTTAGTCTGGCAGAAAATCCAGTTATTCAAACAGCCTCGATAATTGTCCTGCTTCTTCCCATCTTCAGCGGCCTGTGTTTATCCTTTTGCCCGTGTAATTTGCGTAGCGCGTCGGTAAACAGACGAGACCGACGTCCTGCCCGTCCATTTGTCTTGTCTTCTCCGCGGGACTCCCCGAGCTGCTGTCGGCAGCATAAGCGGTAATGGAAGGAGGTGATGGGGGGACATTAAGCAGATAGTTGAGTCCGTCATTGAATCAAGCTGTAAAATACTCTGCCCACTGTCACGCGGTTCACTTCATGGAGGGCTTTGGGTGAATAATGAGAGTACAGCTGAAGCGGTGTTGGTGCCATTTATTTCACACTGCAGTTTCCTATATGCTAGATAGTGTTTTTCAAGCTTTAGCGAAACCTTTATTTTAATTCTATTGATTCTGTTTTACTGTTGAGTTGGAAACACGCAACACATATACGGTATATTCGCAACACATATACGGTATATTCGCAACACATATACGGTATATTCATTCGTGCTGATCCGTTGACAAGGACTAACGGTCCACAGCCTCGGTAGGAGCTCTGCGAGGCCGTGTTGGAAATCACCCCTTGAACCATATAGTGCTATAAAATCACTGTCCGCCATTCTATTTCAGCATCCATTTCCATTTTGTCACGTCGCCCACAAAAATTCAACAGTAGATTGAAGAAAACATACTTTTTGATAATAGGGCTGCAAGGTGCCAGGTTTTATACATGTGGAAGTCATCATTGTGTGATTAAAGCTATCGATGATGATGCAAAAAGTTGATGATTCGTCAGTGTCTGAAATCTCAGTTTGCTGCTCTCTGGCATCTTTAGCATTTTAGCGGGCCAGTCCATCTGAGGCTAATGTCTATTGCCATTAGTTTGGTATGTTTTCTTAGTTCTTCTCATGACCTCATTTCACGTCTCTAAACTCCCCACAAATTGGCACCAAATTGTTCTGGTCCACCATTAGGAAGGACGTCTCAATTTCTTTTTTTACTGTTCGGAGGAGAGAGACCTGTCTTCAGAAACTGACGCTTCCTCAGATGACACTTCCGCAGGGACGATGTCTCATTTCGGTAAAATCATGTTACTAGATGAAACATTAAGGGATCATCCTGAGGGGAATATGATTTCATTGCAAAACCGTCCGCTGGTTTTTTTATATTTGAATCAAAACCACAAATTTCAGGAAAAGTCAGGGGAACACCGAGGTCATTAATATTCATCTGCATGGGACCATGAAAGTCATTGCCAAAATTTCAAGGCAATCCATCCAACAGCTGTTGAGATATTTGAGTCTGGACCAAATGACTGACAGACATTGCCAGTAGTGGAGCGAGCCTGGCTAAAAAAAAAATAATAAAAAATATATCTATATACTTAAGTAGAAAAGAAAACATACAATAATTTAATAGAAATAACAAACATTATGGAGGAGCTACACGCCTCTCTAATTCTGACCATTGCCCTGTGTGTGTGTGTGTGTGTGTGTCCGTGTTGATTTCAAACAAACAATTCCAGTCGAGTTGTAATCTCTGAGGTTTCATCTGATAATCACCATGGTAACTGTGGGTAATGTGGTTTCTGGCTGTGCCGCTGTAGACGGGGTTTCTGCAGCTCCTCCTCGGGGGCCGGGGGTCTGTGCACGGGGGTCTGCCTCTATCACTAACACATCAAAGATCTCAGATCTCTCTCCTTCTTCCTTCTCCTCTTTTTTTTCTGCCCCCCCCCCTTTTATCTCTCTCTCCTCTCTGTTTGTCTTAAATGAATCGGCTACTAGTCTTCCACTCCTGGCTCAGAGAGAAGGTGGGGGTACCTCAATGTCCCCGACTCGGATGCTGAGACTGTGAGTCTCCTCTTCCACGTTTGTGCATGTGTTTATCACTCCACCAGAGAACGGCAATGATGCAGGAGCGCCGCACAAATATTACATGCAGCATTCAATGATACATACCTTACTGAATATAACAGTGTGTCCCGAGTGAACCATCCTTGCCTTTTTTTTTCTCATGATTTTGTTAACATCTATTTCTATTAAGTTTAAGACCTTCACATAAAAGTAGTCATTTATCACACTGGCTCCCTGCAGGATATAAATGAGGTAGACTTTCCAGTAGAAGAGGCACAGTGTGGCTCAATTCTTCCTTCTTGACTCCTGTACACCCTGGACAGGAATATTATTATGAATGGATTATAACTAGTTATATCCTGTCTATTGCGATGTTTGCCTGCATCCCAAGAAATGTTCCAGACATAATTACGTGCTGTGGATGAAATGGTTCAGAGTCTTTTCATGAAATAGGTTTTGCAGGTGCACAGTTTGAGGTGGAAAAATGGGGTCGTTAAGCTCTCTGGTTTGTGAAAGAATTTCTTTTCTTTTAATTCGGCAATCTGTGAAACTCAGGAGGTGCCGACACACCGCTTTTTTACGGATACAGTGTATGCAAATTTGCCTTTCTGGTTGTAACTGGTTATAATAGGATACAATTGGCATTTTTCTCCACTGTACAGTCTTTCACTGTACATCACCTGTTTGCCTTCTGGGTTTTTGTTAATTTTCCTATTTATTCACTAATATACCTTTATTTTATCCTTACACTTATACATTTATAAAAGAAATACTGTATGCATACATCACTAAGGGTGATTGCTCTATGCTCTACTGCTCTATTGCATGTCCTGAATGACACATCACATCCTCTCTTATGCAGTTACCTTTCCAAACTCTTATACCTTAAAAGGAGGCATCTCTCAGTTTCCCAGGATGATTTACATTAGTCATGACCAGCAAGTCTACTACAGTATATAACCATTTGTAGAATACAGTAGAAGTGATTTAAAATTTTCATTTGCAGAAGCCTTATTTATAATCTTACTGTGTATTGCCACAGATTTTATTCCACTGAAGCTCATAAAGGGCTGTCAGTGTTTTATTTCTACCATATTTCATCAGCGTTTTGTCATACTTTTGATTTGCTGTCTTTTCTATTGCCCCCTGTTGCTTTTCTCTCCTTTACCTCTTCAACTCTCTTCAACTCTCCCCTGACCTCCTTCCCTTTCTCACATCCCCCTCGGTTTCTCCAACAGAGTAGTATAAACAGCATGATGAGTATGTACAGTGAGACCGGTGACTATGGCAACGCTAGGGTGAGCGGTGAGATCTTGCTGAACATCAGCTACAGCTACAAAACCGGTGCTCTCAACGTCCTGGTCAAAGAGTGTCACAACCTGGCGACGGGAGATGAGAGGAGGCAACGCACGGATGCGTAAGAGTGCACGCACACACACACACACACACACACACACACACACACACACACGAACACGCACACACACACACAAACACAGACACACATTCACATGCAAAACACAGACACCAGTTGCCAGAAAAAAACAATATGCCAACTGTTTTCTTCCCTTTCATTGTAGTACTGAAAGCAAATAGATTCTGGGAAAAAAAGGATGATGATAATAATAGTGAGGTAAAAATTTTAGGAAGGAAAAAGTAGCACTTTGACTGTCACTGTGCTGTTTTCACGGCAGTTATGTGAAGACTTACCTGCTACCAGATACGTCGCGACAGAGCAAGAGGAAGACGAGCATCAAGGCCAACAGCATTAACCCTGTTTTCAACGAGAATCTGAGGGTCAGTGGCTGAAGAACTCATCAAGCACCATCTTTCAGTTCAACTGGACAAGGCAACTTTAATCGTTGGGCCCAATTTTCTCTCTCATTGCTTAGTACGTGATCAGCCACTCGCAGCTGGAGACACGAACCCTGCAGGTCTCCGTGTGGCACCATGACCGCTTTGGACACAACAGCTTCCTGGGAGAAGTGGAGCTGACGTTTGACCACTGGGAGTTTGATTCCCAGATAGAGGAGTGGTACGCCCTGCAGCCGAAGGTAGGAGCCAGCAGCAGCACATATACATGTTGTCTGCTTCTTCAATGTTATACAAATGCATGCTAAGCCGAGGTTTTGAGTGGTTTGTGAATGGTGTTTGTGTAGGTGGAGAGCAGTGTGGACTCCACAATGCAGTATAAAGGAGAACTGACGGTCGTGTTGAAGTATATACCTGCAGAGAAGAACCTCATGCTGCCTCTGGACCAAGTGCAAGGTACCGGACCAGAGAGTCTTTTTCCTCATGCTCTCAGAGTCCTTTAATTGTCAAATTTCTTTTAGTCAAAGTGGCTTCGGTCAAGTTGCTCTACCATAAAGCCCCGGGTGAAAGACGGTCGTCCTTCCGGCAGGTTCCCGACTCCGCCGAGGAATTCTGATGGTCTGTCAGAGTCGTTGTTGGGTTCACGGTCACCTCCCTATCCAAGGCCCTTCTTGGCCAAATCCAAAGTTTGTAAATCAGACTTTTTGGTTTTTAATTTGAATAGATTTGCAAAAATTTCCAAAAATAACTTTTTAATTTGTCTTCATAGGTTATTGAGTGTAGAACAATAGGCCAAAACAGAAAGCATATCCATTAACAATTAATTCCACCACATAGTAAGTAATTCAGAGAGTAGAGGGGTCTGAATATTTCTGAAACACCTGTATGATAAACAGAAGACTCAATGTTTCTATCACTGCACTATTCCATCAAATGGAAATATTCTAAATGTCTGTTTGATAATTTTATATTTATTTCCCCAAAAAGTGATATATATATAGGTATATATGTAAACTTACAGATCACTATTAGAATTGAAAATGAAGAGTTTTGCGTTGGAGCAATGTTTGGCTGCACTGTTGCATTAGTAATAGACCGACAAGTGAGTCGCTTCTTGTTAACAGGGTTTGCTTTTCCAGACTCCGGTTTAAATCTAAAACCCTCTCTGTCCGCCTCTGACCCTGACAGTTGTTTTTCTGCTAATAACTCACAGACTTTCCCAGAATTTTTTTTTCCAATTATTGTCGAGTGCTGCCGCTAGACCGCTGTCTAAAAAATAAAGGCCATATTGTCTCAGTCCTGGCGCGCAGCTCTCACAGATCTAGTTATGCTCTATATCAGTGGTGCCCGACATGGGGGTTGGGCCCAGCCAAGGAGTCGTAAGATAAATCTTAGAGGACATGCTTTTCCGGGGTCTCATTGATTTTTATTTTGTTGGCTTTAGATATTTATATATAACAATCATTTTTTGATAGTTAAACACAGTTTTCCTGCGTGTTAAATCTGTTGATCTAGGTGGCCAGCTGAAGTGGTTAACAGGAGGGGATTGATTGACAGGATTAGATTCGGATTTACCTATTTTAATCTTTTTCTCTTTTAGAAAATAATTTACCTATAATTATTCATTCATTCATTCATTCATTGAGGTTTTGTTTACAACTGAATGTAGCTCATATTTGCATTGTTTATCTTGTTTGTTTGTCTATATTCCAGGTGAATGTAGATGTCTGTGCATATAATTTCCAAATATAAAGACCTTCACTACATGCTTCACTACTACTGTTTTGTTTATCAAGTGTTACAAAAATAAACCTGAACCGTTGAATTGCCAATTGTTTATTCTTCCTCTCTCTGCCCCCCCCCCAAGTGAAAAAAGGGTTCCTGAAAAGCAAGAAGACGAGCAGCTTCACTCTGCCTAAAGGGGGCATGGTTGAGCTGCTGGTCAAAGGAGCCAAAAATCTCACTGCTGTCAAGTCCGGAGGCACCTCCGACCCTTTTGTAAAAGGGTGAGATGCTCGCTCGCTTCTCCATAATCTGTGATTCAAAGCCCGACCGTCGTGTGGTAAAGCCGCTTCCCTCTCCCCCAGGTACCTGCTCCCCGACAGCAACAAGTCGACCAAGCACAAGACGGCGGTGGAGAGACGCACAGTGAACCCACAGTGGAACCACACCTTCACCTACTGCGGCCTGCAGGCGGGAGACCTCAACAACGTCTGCCTGGAGCTCACCGTGTGGGACAAAGAGGCTCTGGCCAGCAACGTCTTCCTGGGAGGAGTCAGACTGGGGGCTGGCACAGGTGTGTTTGTAGGGGTCTAAAGAGAGAAGAGAAGAAAATATCTGGGTTAGACTCTGCTGGTGTGTGAGACATCTCCATGCATTTGAAAGGCCACTGACAAGCACAGAATTTCATGCACGATGGTAAAACCTCTGAGCCGTTGTCTGTGGACTATGGGCCTTCACTGGAACTCCGAGGAGGTTGAATGCTGCATTTCTAAAATGTGCTGTAATGCTTATACCATAAAAAGGGTTTTTATTCAAGTTTAAGGACAAATGGCTTGCAAATACTCTGTACAAACCTAAATCAAGGACATACAGTATATCAAACATCAAAAAGTCCTAAATCAGTCCTAAAGTCCTAAATCATGTGTTAATCTTGTTTGCCTGGAAGCCAAAAATCTTTAGCTGCACAGCTGAGCACTGGTATTCATCCTCTGGCTATTGAAGTTGGCAGACTGAAAAATATTCAAAGGGAAAACAGCTTGTTTGAGAGATGGTTGATTTAGGAGAAATGGAAAGTCAGGCTCAATTTTCTCTTGTACATATTACAATTATAAATCATGATAATTTAAGAGTGTCTGTTTTCCGTGAAGTGGCTTGACAGAACCCTTAAATATTCTGGCGTACAGATTGGTTGGATGTGTTCAAGTTACTTTACTTTTCATTAAAAGCCTGGAAAAGGAGGAAAGATGGACAGTTTAACTACTATTTACTCTGATATCTCTGATATTATAAATCCTAATGGAAAGTAAGTAATACTTACAGTCCTTCAGCACAATTATGTTATAATTAAACTATACTTGAAGGAGAAGTTGAACATTTTAGGAAAATGTGCTCATTTGCTTTCTCGTGGTGAGCTAGAACAGGAAATGTGATGCTGGAGCAGGCAGCTGGTTATCTTAGATTAGCATTAAGACTGGAAAAGGGGAAACGGCATGCCCCTGCAAAGGGAACAAAACTGGCCTTTCAGCACCTCTAAAGATCAGGAATTAAAACTTCATATCTCGTTTCTTTTATCAGTTCAAAAATCGGAGTGTAAAAGCAATAATTCCAGGAAATCACTGTTCCAGGTCAAAAAATAACTTCCACAAAATTGAAAATAGGCAGTTTTACTCTTTAGGTTTTGTACAGATTGAACCCCAGTTTCAGTAATATAACCCAAACTAACTACTGGCTCTCACTTAATATCTTTGCCTACATCGTCTCATCTGACTCTGGGCAAGAAAGTGAATAATCGTATTTCGTATCGTGTTTTGACCTGTGTAGTTTAAAAATGTATGTGCAGCGTTCTGGATTCGCAGTTTCTTTGCAAGCCCACAGTTTAACGCATGACACAGCAACACAACACTTAATTCATCCATCCTTTCATTTTCCGGTTACGAAATTCACTTCAGCCATCGAATCATCGAATAATAAAAAAATGGAGTCGAGAGCGGAGAAGAGCGATTATATCCTCAGGACTCGCTTGTAGTTCTAACGAAGTGAAGCAAGTTTCTGTGTGTTTGTTTCTCCCCTGAAGGCAAAAGCTACGGCAACGAGGTAGACTGGATGGACTCATGCGGGGAGGAACAGCGGCTGTGGCAACGCATGATCGAAAGCCCGGAAGTCCCGCAGGAGTGTACTCTTATGCTGCGATCCAGCATGCGCAGGCGTTACACATGAGCCGGACCAAAGCGGAGGCGGAGAGGATAAGAGGGGGTAGCAGACGGAGAGGAGACGGAGAAGGAAGCGTTGCGAGGAGAGCTGCTGGAGAAGTGGAGGACACACACCTTCCCCCGCCACCGCCGCCGCCACCACCACCACCACCACAACACACACCCCCTCGGCCCCTTGAGATCCCCCGTCCGGATTCCAGCCTTAACGTGCTCATCTCCGTGTGCCCCTCTGCCCTGGCATCTAGCGTCTAGTCTCGACCGAGCACCGCTGTTTACCGCTGTATGTGAAAAAAAAAAACACAAAACAAAAAAACAAACAACATGTTGTATGTACTCTGTGTAACTTACTGTGCTCTACCGAATAAGCACACGGTGCGGCTCCTGGCGTGTCCGTCCTCGTCTCTGTGATTCATGTCCCAGGGTCGTTCCTGCATGTAGGTACAGCTGAGAGAGGCCCGATGTACGGCAGCAGACAAGGCAGCGATCAATAACATAGACACTTAGACATTCCCTTTATGAGCATCCTGGTCTGAAGCACACGATGATGCAGAGATTCATGCCTTCATAAACAGCTGTGCACAGAGGTGGAAAGTGACTACTGTTAGTACTACCGTACCATCCCACTTGACTTAATTCTAACTATAGCAGGCTGATGATCACTTGTGAGGAATACTGCTCAAGTAGTACGGAGTATCCTCCTATAGGCTCCTCTGTTAATCTTGCATTTCAATAAGGAGCTGAACAAACACAAAATCCCACTGTAAGAGAAGTAATCGATCATTGTAGAATTTACTCAAAAATCTTGGACTGCACTTAACTTTGCTGAATACTTTTGCAGCGTCGGCCGTTCATAAAATTCCAGATAGACTTGTGAGAGTTGGCCGTCAATTTTCCGAGAGCTGCAGGGGATGTCTTCATTTTCCAAAGCCTGTGCCGTCTGACCAAACTGCCAACAAGCCTCGAGAAAGGGGAACCATCAAATGTTGAATGATGAACGAAGAATAATCCCTTGTCAAGGATGCTGGTTATATATTTTCCGTCGATCGGTTTTGCTTCGTTGCGATTTATTGTTTAGTCAACATGATTCCAGAAAAATGTCCATCCAGTTTCCCTCAGATTGCTTTTTTTTTTTTTTTTTTTTGTGAGATCAAAACCCAAAGATACTTTGAGAATGAAATACAGCATAAAAAAAGCAGGAAATCCTCACAATTCCTGAAGCGGGAACCATCAGCTGTTGAGCGTCTCGGTCCGTCGGTCGGTGGCTTGTGCAGACTTTCCTGGTCCCCAGAGGATGAATCCTATTGAATTTAGTGATCCACTGCCTTCGTAGAGTTCACTTATCCATTAAAAGACCTCAACATTTACAACATTCTGTGAAGCGATTCGTGGTTACGAGTCAAGGTAAACCCCATGACTTTGGTGAACCTGACTTCCTCTAGCGCCACCTTGAGTTCAACATTTAATAACTGTCGGATGGATTGCCATGAACATTCACCATCCCTCGGGATGAATGATAAAACCTTTGGTTGCTCGGTGATGTTTCTTTAGCGCCTTTTATCAGGTCAAAATTAAATTTCTTTAAATTTTATTACTACCATTTATGACCAAGAGGAATGGAAAATCGATGGCATACTCCTGAGCCTCAGCTGTTCTTTAACCTTGCATCGCATTAAACCTGAAGCTAAACTTCATCGTACTGAATATTATACCTGCTTAGCATCAGGATATTAGCATCGTCATTGTGAGCAAGCACAAGTTCTTGAAAAGTGTACTTGCAGTAGCAACAGTGCTCCCAGTCAGTTACTTTCCAGCCCCTGTTCTCTTTAAAAAAAAAAATAAAAACAAAAAAATTCTGTAGCACAAACTAGACAGGTTACACAATTTAGACTAGCTTCAATGTAGATGTACACGACACTGTATCAGTGTGACAATAGAAACTGCATGGTACTGTGTTAGAGAAAAAACAGACGTAGGAGAACAAAAGGAGGTTGGGTAAAGCACTGACGGTGGCATAACTTTACATTCGGAAGAGGAAGTGCGACTTTTCGGCTCGCTCCCGGGAGCCCCGCGGCGGGCGCCGTGACCCCCGGAGTGAGTCAGCACTGGGACGAGCGGCCTTCACCCCCGGAGGGCGGGGTAATGAGTCAGCGACAGTCCCCTTATGCCAGCGGCCCCCCGGGGGCCCCGCCACTCGCCGTCCTGTGATGAATCACCAAGTCCGCAAGAAGACGGCTCTCGGTTCGAACCCCGCGCGTCGGCCATCGTGCGCGTGGGACGACGGTTCTGTCCGCTTGTCCTCGGCACGCGCCCCCGCTCTTTAGTCCCCGAGCAGAACAGTGTCACGCTCCACACTTATAGTAACGATACATGGTGTTCCCCGTACAACCTACCTTAGATGAGAGGCTCGCGCGATGCCTGATAAATGAAGAAACTCTTGATGTACAGCATGTACTGTCTCTGTCGGTCTGGTTTCCAAGCATCAGATTCACTGTATCCAAGCCTATTTTGTCCCAAATGTGTTACGGGAATATTTTGAAATAAACACATCTTTCCATAGACTGACTCTTGGCTTTTTATTGAGAGCATTTCCAACGTGAAAGACTGAGGTGTTTTCTTTGTTACTGGAAGTAATGCCCATTTGTTAATGATTTTTGACCATGAAAAATAATGAAATTTTTAGAAATAAATTGTAAACAAAAATAATCTAATATGTCCCATAGCCGGAGATCTTAAAATTGATTGATTACATTCATATCAGAGAAAATTGGCAAATATTCACATTGGAAAAGCTGCAACCGGTAAATATTTCTAATTTCTGCCAATAAAATACCCAAACAATTAATGGATGATTGTAATTGTTGCTTATCAGTCTCTCAGTGATCGATTGCTTAATTGTTCCTAGATTGGACAAACAACCCATGAAAACCAAGCTAATGCACCGACAGATTTCAGGAACCATCACTCAGGTTGATCATAGTGCTTTTTTAAGACTGGCCAGTGTTGGGGTCTCTGAGGAGCCGGGGAAATATCCAGCATCGTTGTTTTTTTACATAGCACATAAAAAAAGACATTTAAAAATGTTTAAAAACCTGAGGGCAAAACCATCCTCAGCAAACGTAGCTGCAATCACAGCACAGCCTTTGTCTCTCAGCCGCTGGTTCGTGATTTTGTTGGATGACGTAGCAGTTATAAATACCAGGATTTTAACAGTCGCAGACCAGCAGCTTTGAAATGGCTTGGAAGCGACTGCTGGTTAACGTGGTCTTCACGGGCTGCGTCTCACTCACTATTTAATGCTGGTTCTGTTGCGTGACAACAGAAAGAGAAAAACATGTAAATGTGGACGGGCTTTATCGGGAATTTTACTGTTAAAAAAAAACAGAAAAACGCATATGCGAGCGAAGAGAGTTGTGGAGACACAGATAAAAGGTGGTCGAGACACGTATTAGGTTTTGACCTGGCCTTCTTTTAAGAGCACCAGTTTTGTAGTGAACATCAAAGACAGTTATTATTATAGGCTAAGGGAGGTTTAATGAGGTCTGCCTGACACACTTTCCCCAAAACAAAGAGAATGTCTGCATAACAGTGATCTGAGTGTTGATTATAGAGGGGCAAAACACCGTCGGCTCACAGGAGGCTCCACTGGGTTTTTTGGACCAGCAAGAGAAACGAGAGCCCAGACGAATTGAAAACTATCTTTGTGTGGATGCAGCCAAGATATTTAAGCATGATACGATCCTTTCCTACATGTCCTGATTCATACAGGTGTGAAAAATGGTCAATAAACCAAGTCACTGTAAAAAAAACAAAAAAAAGTTAAAAAGCCAATTCAATATCATCGTTAGATATTCAAGGACATCGTCTTCTGAGCTTTGAGAATTTCAGATTATACTCAAAAACTGATTCCAAAGTGTGACTTTGTTTACACGCTTTAGTTCACAGATCTGTGAAAGAAATGAAGAGTAGTTTGATCAGAAGCTTTAAAGCTGAACTGAAAAATCTGCTAAAAGCTGCTCAACTCTATTACCCCTGACATTTATATTTTATCTGCTTTGCTTTCTATACAAATATCCTTGCTTTCCCTTTGTGGAACATACACTTGTTACTAACGTGGTGTGTTGATGTGTCTAAATTTGTATTGTGTCTTGTGGCGTTTGCCTTGTTTGTTTTGTGCTGTTCTGTCACTGTGCATCTGTTTGAGTTGCGACCTGCCAAAGGACTGTAAATGAAAATCAACTTCTAGCAGACTCTGCTACGATACGTCAAATGGTAACATTTATGTTTAATATTGTACATGGTCAGTTACACTTAAAATAAATAAATTATCTTAGCAGGTATTTGGTCATCAACCAAATTATTGGACCACTCTAAATTTTGACCTGATGCAGGTGCTAGATGAAACGTCAGGGATCAGCAAAGAGATTACAGTTCATCCTGAGGGGAACGTGAATGTCTGGACCAAATATAAAGGTAATCTATCAAATTGTTTTCAGGTCAAAGACAAAGACATCAACCTCATGGTTGCACTGGAGGAAAATTCAATGGATGAACAAAGTCATTGGGATTCACCAACTGGTAATGATGAGTGTCTGAAGCCTAAAAAAAATAATGTGCCAAATACATCCAGTAAATGTTGATATTTCACTGGATGAGTGAACCGACTGTCGCTGCTCGAAGAAAAGTCAGAGGATCACGAGGCTCCGTAGGAGTCATCCTCTGGGGACCACAAATGTCTGTATAAATATGTCCTCTTTAATCACCCAACAGCTGTTCAGATATTTCACTCTAGACCAGAGCAATAGAGCGACCAAACGATAGACTGACCCTGAGCTCCTGGCATGGCTAAAAATGTTAAATATTTGATGGTTATAGATTCTCATAAATGAGGATTTCCTGCTTTTCTTTGGAATGGTTGGTTGAAAACTGAGTATCTGTGGGCTTAGGTGAGGCTGAAGAAAAGCGATCTGAAGGCAGCTGAGTGAAATGTGACGGCCATTTTTCCATATTTTGTGGAATTTTGTTGACTTAACGGTTAATCTAAGTCAGTGGATCACCAAGATCAGAATAGTCTGTCCTTTAGGAATGAATGCAAAAAAATAATAAATCATGATTCGAGATTTTTACAAGAAAAACACTTCATATTAAAAAAAAGATAGATTTTTTCTACTGGTAAATATATATATATATTTTTGTTTGTTTGTTTTTTGTTATTTTAAGAAAAGAAACATTGTCAGTACTCAACTGTAGACAAGAATCCCTCAATGTGATCTCACATGTCTCTTGCACTCTTACTGACACACTGAAGATCACATCCTCCGTGACAGCCATATTTAATCAGTGTCTTGTAAAATCTGACGGAGATATACAGATGCACTGCACATAACACACACAGTTTTCTGGAGAGTGTCAGAGTACATCGCGTACATCATGAAATGAGACATAAATATTAGACAGGTGAAAAGTCTTCCGGTTCATACAGTAAAAATACTTTTTGTAAAAAATAGTAAAAACTTATTTCTGATTCGAAAAATATTGATAATAATAATAATAAAACATACTGGAAGACAAGACTCAGAAATCAATATGATTGTAATGTAAGGTATGACCCATTCCATTTAGTGACCTCTTACAATAAATCTGCTTGTTTCAGATCAGCACCATGACTGACATCCAAACTTTGATGGCACACGTACACACACACATTCACACACACCCACACCCACACACACACACACACACACACACACACACACACAAAGTGACACTCACACCTTCAGGGTACAGGACTGAATAAGTTCAGGTAGGAGTGTGTGACGTGGATAGAAAGAAAGGATCGGAGCAGGTCCTGTGACTGAGGAGGAATAGGATCAAAGATGGCTGACAGCCCCTAGAAGTGGACCCAAAGGCCGGGAGTGTTTTATGATTGACAGGTCTGACCCGCCTCCTGCTGCAGCAACATCTCATCCTTGCGGAGCGGGAAAGTGTCGATGGTGGTGAATAATTCGGCCGCTGTGATGGGGAACGGGTAGCGCTGCTTGTCCATGCCCTGCTTGTCCACCAGCACCATTTGGAAAGACCTTTGTGGGATCTGGAGCAGTAACCTAGGAAACCCATCAGCCTAGTCAGCGGTGTGTGAGTGTGTGTCTTTGTGTGTTTGTGTGTGTGTTTGTGTGTGTGTGTGTACCTGAGCTGAAGGGCCAGCGCTGGGGGGAGCAGCCTGTGTCGAATTCGTCCAATCTGTGCCGGGTAAGTCCCAACCAGCTCAATTACTGTCATGTGCCTCAGGTCCAGTCCACACTGGGCGTGCTGTTCCCACAAGAGAGACAGAAGGAGACAGACTGATCAATATGTTTTATGGCTTTGTTATTGATTCCTATGGGGGCAAAACATAACTGAGCACAGCTTAAGTAGAGAGGATATAAAACTTTGGTGACCCAAAAAGTATAGAGAGCACTAGGGCTGTAATTAATGATTATTTCCCTGTTAATTAATGTCCCCTTCCACTGAGAAATGTGTTTAGCTTACTGTGGCTTCACTTGGATGTTTGACCTTCACTGTTCAGAGTTATAAACCGTATGTTCAGAGTGTGATACCGGGGTATCTGCAAGTTTTGAAAAATCTTTAAAAGCATTTCATTTTTCTTTCCCTCAAAACAAGCTTTTTAAAAAAATATTGAATAAAACCATAAAACACGGAGTTATACCCACAATCGAAGTTTGTGCTTCTTTGAAGTGCAGATTTGTAACACAGTATAAATAGATAGCTAGATAGGCTTTATTGTGCCCAAAGGGGAAACTGTTTCCACAGTGCGTGCATAGCATAAAGAAATCCACTTTTCAAGGTATTGGTAACACTTTACCTTAAGTCCTCCCTTTATTTATTTATTTATAAGCAGCATGTCGACATTCATTAAATGGTTCACAGCATATTATAAGGTTTCTGTGAGCAGATTTGTGTTTAATTATGTATTTGTTAGCTATAGCTCCTGCTGTGGACACTCATTAATGAAGGCTGCTGGATAAATTTGATGGATGACAACATAGTGAAGCTACTATTATACACAGTTATGGTTGGTTATCTTATTTGAATAAAAATGCTGACAATTACTGTATATTAACAGTATTCTAACAGTTTTCTATTAACAGGTTCCAGGAGCCATCACTCAGGCTGCTCACAAACTAAGTGTCTTTTAACGCTGGTTTGTCTCTAGGTTGATTACCCAGTCACTTTGAAAGACCCGGCATTTAAAGACAGCTCTGACTTAATGGTTTCTGACGAGCCGGGCGAACTTCCAGCTCCAGAATAGCCCTATCAGAGCCGGTGTTAGTGTCATTTACTCATCGCCTTGACACTTTCTGTTCATCAGGACACCCTCCCTCCTATTTATTCGTCCCCCAGCTTTGTTCCACTTTGGGCAGCTAAGCGAGAAAAGAAACCCAGACACGTAAACGCGTTCAACTAGTGTCTCACCTGTAAGTTAGTCATCTGGAAGCGGTAATTATGATTGGCAGCCGTTGGGGCCGAGATAATGAGAAGCCGGCGCTTCTCATAGAACTGGTCCAGCAGTGCAGCGGCCGTCCGCACTCCCACGTTAATGTTCATGGCTGTGATAACATTGAATGTACAACTGAGTGACAATACACAGGCTATGACACACATTACAAGAACAGGTGATTTATTACAGCACAGTCAGTGAGATGCTGCAGAAGTTGTTGGGGTTTTTTTTTGGTTTTTCTTGCTGTTCAGCAGGAGGCATCAAGTAAGAAACTCATACACTATTGTAAGTGTATTCAACAGTGAAATGAACATATACAACTGAGTCTGTTGAACACGAGCAGCAGCACAGTCTCTCCCATCCACTACTACCGCTATCACTAATTTTTCATGTCTCATGTCTGTCGGATAGAGACATTCAATTCAGGGGCTTCCAGTATTGATTTTTCTGATCGATGGAGAGCAGAGGGGGCCATTTTCTCCTCCACTGAGCTTTTCACAGGGAACCAGTGTAGCACAGGAAGGCGAAGGTTCATGTAAGACCTCTGTTGCACAAGACAGTACATGCAAAAAAAAAATAGGTGGGAGTCTAAGTAGCACAATCCGAGCATCAAACCCACCCAATTGTCATAGAAGTAGCCCAATTTTTTACTTGCGAATCAAGGGGTTTTTTTTGTTTTGTTTTTTTAAATACTCAGAGCTTCCCCCTAATGTTCTGTGGCTTAATACCAATCCTAATGTGGCTCCCTGCTCATCTGTTTTAAGAGAAAATCAAGCAAACCTAAATCTACGCTTCCAATAATAAAGAAAATGATCTCCATAGAGACCTTACGATTGTGACCAATGGTATAGGTCAGTAATGTGAACAGATTTCATATACACATTTCAAGGCTGTCGATCAAATATTAATTTGAAAAGGAAAAAAAGTAGCAGTCAATTTACATTGAGCGTATTGAACTCTGGGGCCTGTCAATAAGAATAAATTTAGCCACCCAGCAACACTTTGAGGAAAAAAATATATAGGATTTCCATGTCATTACTGATGTAAATACTTGGAAAAAATTCCAATGATACATTTTCAACAGAATTTGACCCAATGTTGAGTGTTAAAAATAAAACCAGACCTAACAGGAATCTGCTGGATGAAATGTGGGGAAACTATCTTCATGTTTTTTGGTCGTAGCCCAAGTTTTGGAACAAAGTTGTTCTTTTTATGCATAATGTTTTGGAGAGATCCTTGCAAATGAATCCCAAAGCAGTAGAACTGGGAGCAATCCCAGATGAATGTAGAAATTTGTACTTGTTCAGTATTTTTTTTCTTGCAGCATGAATTTATCAACGGAATGAAACTGGTGACAAAAAAATCTGGAAAAAATAATAGTCACTTATTAGATATAATGTTAGTGTTGTGTCCTGATGCAACTGTCAACTATATAACCCAATAAATTTTGGTGTGAAGTTCTTCAACATTGTGTGAGAGAGAATTTTTCCTGGAGGTATACGTTCTCCTCAGTGCCAGTCTAGCTACATCTATGTTTGTACATTAATTTTCACAAATTGCTATGAAAAATCGAAAAAATAAATAAATCAATAAATATTAGGTTTGAAAAAATAAAAATGTGTGTGTGTGTGTGTGTTCCTCCTCATGCACTACGTACGTGTGCAGGTTGTGTCTATGCCGGACCAAGTGAGTCCATACTGACACACCCTGGCAGCGCTGCCCTGGAGCTCGTAGCCGCCGGTGCAGGTGAACTCGCAAGTGGCACCATAGTTGTCTTTATCGCTGTCACACTTCATGTAACCATTGTCCGGGGGAAACAGCGGGCTGCAGCGGCGCACTGGACACAGAGGCGCATGGGAGACACACAATGTGAGGAAACATGTGTAGCATATCGCTGGAGCTGAACCTCTGAGATCCTTGCAACAAAACAACTTCATATAGATATGAGTTAGGCAATTTTTTTATACCCTAAAGATTCTTGTACAGATTATTAAGTAAGGTAGTGGTAGCATCATCCATCCCTCTAGTCACCGGAAATTCAAACTCCACTAGGTCAAGCCCTGAACCTCATCAGTCAGGGTTTGTTGGATTAATCGTTCAGAGGTCTTCATCACCACTGAGGTCAGAGCCCTAGGCCCAAGGTCATTGAGCTCTTTTTGGCCACAGGAATTTATTGTTGTACCGAAAATATCCAACAAGTTTCCCGCAAAGAACAACTGTTTGTGATTTTGTACTAATTACAGTGGAAATATAGGATTTCTCCATAGAGAAAAGCTCTGTTTAAACTGACATGCATTTTAATTTATCTCTGAAAATGTTCTTCTCTATATAGTTGACCTGTACAGTGTACATCTGCACTGACTAAAACACACATAGGTTTTTCTAGCATTTAATCTGAGTTAATTACAAGTGTAACAAATGAACAGGATCTCTGTTCCTCCCATAAGCAGAACCAAATTACAGAGTACTTTCCAGGAAACTACTTGGAAATAACCACTAGGAATAAAATGTTACAGAGACCCGTCTACACGCAGATGATCAAAAAGCATAACCCTCTCGCTCTGCTTTTGGAGGCTCACCTCGCACTCTGACAGTGAAGCGGCAGGATCCTTTGTTCCCTGCACGGTCAAAAACGGTGTAGGACATCTTATGGAGCCCCTCCGGGAAATCGGATTTTGAAGGTTTCCCTTTCAGGGTAACACTGCAAAAGACAGCCTCAGTTTTAAATCTTTCACTGTGATCTCCCTGTTCAGAGCAGGATATCTGACAACACCGGATAAAGTGAAGGTGGAGATGAGACTGACTCTGTAAGGATGCCGTCTGCAGTGTCGACGCCCTCTGGCGTGTCCCAAGTCACCCTCGCCGTCAGTTTTCCTGGTTCTGCCCACTTGTCCTTCAGATTAGGACACTTGATTTTGGGGGGATCGATATCTACAGAGAAAGGGAAAAATGTAAAGGAAAAGAAAACTTAAATGAAGGGAACTAAACAAATCCGTAAATCACATCGCAAGGTCCACATTTAATCATCTCCCAAAGTTTTTTCATGGATCCAGCAGACTCCTTTTAACAAAAGAATCATGTAAAAAGAGTGCAGAAGGCTACGTAAATGACACTGTGCTAAAAAGGTGATGCTAAAGCCGTCAGACCCCCTGCACAAAGTCAGCTTCCTCGACAGTTAATGCAGAAGACAAGGACATAAAGAAACTGCTCTTTCTTGTATTGCAGGCCCAAGATATTTAGTACTAGGAATACTTATAATAATAAGGAAAGAAAAGCTAAGGAATGGGGTTCAGTGAACAGTCAGTTGCTGATTGGACCTTGAAGAAATAAACATGTTGAACATCTAAGACCATGTCTTAGCTCTCGCCTACAAAAACACCTGGACATCGTGAATACAAGGTCGAAATGTCAGGACAGACAGGGATGTTGCGAGACAGGCTGATGTGAAGGGTTCAAAGTATCAAAGAGATTGGGCCTAAGACTCGGTTTTAGGGGTCGAAAGCATGTTTTTTAGGATGCCACCGAAAAAACTGAATCATCGCTCTGGGTAAAACGGGAAGGTTGAGTCTTAAAACGTGTCCACAGAAATAGATGGGGGAGACTCAATGTCATTTCACGAACAACACCTGTGAGGAAATGCTGGCTGTGATGTAGTGAGATCTGAAAGAGTATGTGTGTGTGTGTGCTGTGATTGTCCATTGTCACCAAGGTCGCAAGACTATTCAGCCATTTATACAATCACCGGAGTGCAGGCCTTAAAGCTCCGCTTTTCATGGAAAATAGAGCGATTTTCAGATTCCGGCTTCAGGAAGTGAAAAACACTCTCCATTTTCTGATACGATAGACTAGCCACGCTATATGTCTGTGTATTTGTCCATGTCTAGAAGGCCTGTTCCCAAACATTAATATGATGACTTTTGTATTATGAGGAGGAGTCATTACTGTAGACCTTTATACAATAGTCTGCAGCTGACATTGTGCCTTAAGCAAGCAGTTAAACTAGTCAATTTCCTTAGTAGGCTTTTCCATCGCTGCTCAATAGTCCGCAGGCTCCAATACTCTGTGGGAGGTTAATTGTGCACAAAAGAACAACACACGCAAATGTGTCTTACCGACACAGGTGGGAACAGCTGCGCTCCACATCTTGCTGTGCTGGCAAGTTGCCGTCTTCTGGCCCTTCAGACTGAAACCGGGGGAGCAGAAGAACTCGCAGCGAGAGTTGAAGTAGGAGCCGTCCGAACACTTGTAGCCGCCGTTATCAGGCATGTTTGGCTTGGGACAGCGGATCTCTGTCAGAGGAGGAAGTCTTTACACTCAAATACTAGATCTTCTGCCCACAATAGCCCAATGAAAAACAGAAAATTGGCAAAATGACGGATAAACACCCAAAATTTCAGGCAGTGTTCATGTTATTAAACTATGACGTTCACGGTCCTTGCACAGAAAAAGTGTCAGGAAAGTCGATGTTCTTTCATTTTTTGGGGGGGGCTCAGAGTCCAGATCTTTCTCTAGACCTCTGGAAAACCTTCACCAAGTCTTGTTATACTTTTCACCAGAGCGAGTTCTGTCATAGTGAGTTTTCTTTGAATAGAGTGAGGGAAATTATTGCAACCAGGCTTTGTTTACAAGCCGACAGATTTCAATTTCAGGTTTTTTCAAGATATGTCTTTTTTCTATGTCCCAAACGTTAGTTTCCTGTACGATGGAAGGCAGCATCAGAGCATCTCATCTGTCAAGCAACCAACAAGAACCAGTTTGTAATCCAGTGTGTGTGTGCAGGTGGAAGTTGGTTCTTACCCCGGCAGGCGTAGTTAGAGGACCAGTGTTTGCTGGCCATACACACCACCTCCGAGCTCTGGGACTCGTACCCCTGCTTGCACCGGATTTTACAGCGTGTCCCCATCACGTTCCTGTGGTTCTCTCCTCTGGGTGTACGACAGCTCACATCCCCGTGTTTCAGCTTGATGGGTGCACACCACGGGGAGCCTTAAAAATGGAGGAAAGTCACTGAGACTGACCTTTTCTCCACTGCATCAAGGAGATTATGTCTTGTTTTTTAATAAATGCAACCTTAAATTCAACAACACAAAAGAGAAAGTTATCATCAGTATTCACTATAGGCCCAATACACCCTTACCTGAAGATTATAAAGAGAGAATTCCTTATAACGTAGGTGTGAAAATGTGAAAACCCACCCATCATCTGAGTTCAGATAGATACAGTGGATTTCTCATTACCTTATCTGCGACTCTCTTAATCGAACAATGTCTCATGAGGCACCGAAGATAGCCTCACTTGAGGGAAAGACAGATAATGATGTGTAGAGAGTGGGTTAGTGTGTGATAGATTGAGAGAAAATCTTCACACGGATAAAAGTCTGCGTTGAGAGTGCAGCTATTTATCGATACTTATCACGCAGAGGATAATAACTTTCAGCGCCAGTTATTATGCTATCCCTGCATCCATTTCCAGCCATCCATGAGTTTGTCATCTTTAAAGTTATGATGCTGATTACACCCCAACAGACCCATCAGTTGGATTTTAGCACACCAGAGTCCTAATTAAAAGAATTAATGCATGTTTTCATCCTCTATTGTTATGCGAATGTTCAGAGTCGGGTTAATGTATCAACTTGAGGAAAGTGGCAGCCTCCGCATCTGTGCACACAAATCTGTTTCTATCTACCGCTGCTTTTCGTCTCTGCAGTGGAGCAGGAGCTGTTATTAGTGATACACCAACTGTTCCACCTCGGTCGATCGTAAAAAACCTTTTTGCAATATTTGGCTCTGTCAATAGATTTAAAAAAAAATAATAAATCCACGTCTGAAGCACAGTAATTAACATGTTCTCTCTTGTTTGTTCAATCCATGTAAAAACCTGAGAGTAAAAATGACAAACTGACATTTTATGGGGGATTACATTATGGACTTCCTCTTAGCTGGGAACAAGCGGAGACTCGCAACCAAGAAATAGTCCAGCACATAATAAACACATTTAACAAGAAAAAAATCAAATGAAAATATTTCCTAAGACGTCGAACTATTCCTTTAAGACCCATCGGATAACTTTGACTTGTCTCCTCCCATGGTGGATACTTCTGCCCATCTCTGCTGTGCTTGTGTAAGAATTCCTTGTTTGATGCCAAGTTTGAGGGGCCACAAGGTTCGTTTTCCAATACATGGAAATCAAAATCTGCAGTGTATTTCCTGCTGGCTCAGGAAAGACACTCAGCCCCACGGACCAACACATGCACAAACTAATACTGTTTGCACACACTTGGAGAGGAGAATACACACAAGCTTAGGCTAATTTCCAGCTGGAATAAAAATAAGTACTCATTACACAGTAAGCTTCCTTTGCTCCTTCTCTCTCTGTAAGTGTGTGCATTGGCAAAGTCTCTAGAGCCTCTGAGTAAGAGAAAATAATACTACATTTGAGCTTTTACACAAGGGGAGAGTTTGGTTTGGCCTGGATGATAATGTTCCATGTCTAACTGACCCCGAATTTAAAGCTGGAGGCTACTTTGACGTAACTCAGTCAGTGTCAAAGTCAATTTACCAAACTGGCTGCACTACCTGGCATTAAATTATGGCTCTTTAAGGTCACAGTGAGATAAAAAACACAGCTTTTCTAATTTTAATGCTGTGTCCCTGGGTGTTATTGCATACTGTAAATCACTTAATTATTTTCTATGACACTTCTTGAACTCTGAGGCGAATACATGACTTATCCCAATCAAAGGTTATTAGAGGCGACCAGTTACACACCTGACTGTTAGTTAGGTCATGGTCGCTAGCAAAGCAGTACTGTCAGAGTGTGAGTCTTTGGATCTGAGCCATTATATAGCTGAGTATAGTTGTGCCCAAATTTATACATTTCTCCCTCATCCCTTTCCCCCTGATCGAACAATGCTGGTGAGGGAGGTGTTGACGGAGGCTGACAGTCCTTCACATCACTACAGCCACGGCCACTTTTGAGCCATCCAATCAATTCTGAGGGATTGTATTTAAATCCCCTAAATCCCTTTGAAATTTCTCACATTACAGAGGATGAAGGTGCTCTAAACTAAGACTAGAGGAACTCCATCCAGTCTCACGGTGCGGTTGGTAAACAATCCTTAAAATGAAATCTGAATAGTTTTTCAGAAGACATGTACAGTAGGGATGCATGTGTGTTTCGGTAGTGTCAAGCAGAGCATGCAGTCACCTTTATATCTACGAGAATACCAGTCCTCATCGTCTCCGTAGGTGTAATGTCCTGACCCTGGGGATGAAAGAAAAGAAGAAAAGGCAACTAATTCGACGAAAAAGAAGAGCTGCATCCAAGATATTAGGCAATGTTTGAAAACATTGTTCTGGGCTGATTTGTCTTTTGGGCCCATTTTTTCTTTTTAACAGCCCAACAGCACCAAGAACAGGCTCTAAAACATTGCTTAACTTTTCATTTGAACCAGACTCTGGGGGGGTATCTGGACAGGACACGTGCAAAAAGCACAATCCACAAAAGGTCCATTTTTGCCAGCAGGTTTGGAAAATTGAATCTGTTTAACACAAAGATTAACTCTGTGACCCCGTATTGCGTTTGGTAGAAATGAAAGGAGTACGATTTATTTTGAAACTTTCCGTTCCAAAACAGCACCCATAGATCATACTTACTGCACAAGCCATTTGGAGTCACCTTTAACAGTTAGCACATTCATCAGACAAGGAGAAAGATATTCAGGCAATAAAACAGCAGCATTCAGGAGGAACCGAAATGCTTCTAAGTGGTGGCAGCAGAGCTGGTGGAGGACACAGCTGGGTGGCACTGGTGAAAGACAAATGTGAGGGGAATTGTGATGAGCAAGGAGGATTATTTTAGGAAAAGTGGAAGAAGGGATGGGTGGAGCTGTTCAGGAAAT
Organism: Istiophorus platypterus; assembly: GCA_016859345.1. NCBI lineage: Eukaryota > Metazoa > Chordata > Actinopteri > Istiophoriformes > Istiophoridae > Istiophorus > Istiophorus platypterus. The sequence goes on along the minus strand of CM029122.1, from coordinate 10,371,743 downwards.
AATAAAAACAGGGAGGAAAGAGGAAATGGGTGAGGAAGGGTTTAAGGTTGGGGGGAAGGGGCGTTCAACCTTGGCCCCGGGATGTTATGAACCCTGGTGTGAATGTGTCCTCTGTTCGTGATCCACAGGGGAGGACTGCTGAACCTCCTCAAGCTGCAGATATCAGCCACATGTTGGCCAGTGGACCTGATACTGTGTGCACATCTCCCGTAGACGTTCCTTCATTCCTCATCCCAGCTTTTCTGTCAGTTTAATAAAAGCTGTCTCGAGCAAAATGCTGCAAGTCATCTAATGCACACACACAACCACACACAACCACACACACACGTACACACACAAAACAAGCTTTGAGGTTTTAGCAGTCCGGTCACACAGCACGGATTGTGCGGATCAAACCTACATAGGGAATGAGTCAGATTTAGCTGCCTAATGGGAAAACTTTAGTGTCTGCTTTTTAATGGGCAAAAGGAGGGAGGCAGAGAAAGGTATAGATATAGGCAATTAAGAGTGTGTTTGTGTTTGCATGTGTGTGCGTATGTGTGAGTGTGTGTGTCCTCTTCAAAGTGTACATTAGTTAGAGCCACGTGCACCAGAAACAATTTGTAGCCAAGCAAACAGGATACAACAATTTACACTATGAGCCAAGGGAGGCTACTTGTTTCTGACTGGCTGGTAGATGTTACTATAAACACTGACTTACTTGTTCTCTCTTCTCCAAACGCAAAGCACCTCATGGAAATGAGTTTTAAAATTGTAATCCATAAGATTTCTGCGCAAAAACAGCCTTGTAGCAACCATTTAACGACTAGACTGTATAATCTGATAGACATAGCCATCAAATCATAAACAAAATCCGCAGAGACTTATAATAGCTCCCAGCAGAGGCACTCTGCCACAGATACAAGTTACTTTAACCTCCATTCTGACATAAAATCAATATCTCTCCAACAACAGCAGAAAAGTGTCCAAAACTCCATTATAAATATCTTAAAAATGGAAAATCATTCTGTCACTCCAGCCTCCAGCAGATGTCAGATGCTAAAACTGAAATAAAACTCAAATTGCGTTGAAAGCCCAGTTACCTTTGACTTCCACTGTAGATGCACCATGACCCGGATGACTGAGAAGAGGACTGAGACAGTTTAGCAAAATAATGTAAACTTTTAAATGATTTTGTAAATATTTTTATAATTTTTTCCTCTGCCAAACATCTATGACCTGTTTTTTTTCAGGCACTACGGTAAATGTTCGTAAAATATTTATACGTCTGAAGCTAACTAATACACAAAAGGATATGTAAACAATAACACACAAAACAGTTACTTAGGACAGAACCAAAGGAAGAACTGAGACAACGTTTATTGTTCATTGTCTTGAAACATTTGGTTAGGACTTCTTCCATCTCCAAAATAACCAGGAGGACTCAAAGCAGCGTGAACTCCCTGTAAACCTCCCAGTATTAAGAAGAAATGTGGTTGCTTAAACAAAACTCTATACTTCGGCGTTCCGTGAAGGCATCTTCATGTAAAATGAACTGTGATATGAGCCTGTGGGGATGCCAAGCTACATGGACATGAATGAATTGGCTATATCCAATTTTTCTGATACATCCTGACTAGCGATCCGGGACTAATCTGCGTTCGTTTCTAATACATCTGTCAGCAGGACGAGGTGGGATCGGCATCCAGTATCATGCTCCTGTTCACCTCTCCTACTTCGAAAATGCTCTCAGCGAGGAAGATGTCAAAAATGTCAACGGTGCAGGCAACATAAAACCTCTGGGAGCGAATAAGCTTTAAATGACAGAGCCTGATATTCCAATTAGGTTTTCTCTGCGGGCCTGTAATACAAACTGTCATTATGTGGAAGCCAACGTCCTGTAAACGCTGAGGTACAGCCACAGGCTAACAGAGAAGAAAAGAGCAGAAAATAAAAGGGAAGGTCTTTTTTTTTTTTTTTAAATAGCTCGATTCAACACACTGTGATTAGAGTTATATAAATTCTTTTGTAGCACTAATGATTTCTTTCCCAGTCGCACTGTGTAAAAACACGCCTGCTGCTGGTTTCTTAATCAGGTCAACTTTCTGTGACTTTTAAATCTCTGTTATCACTTTACAATAGGAAAACTGATTCAAAAGTAGTTTCAGTAATGGACCCATATCTCAAAACAATATATAGTATTACTAGAGAAAAATAGCTCTTAATTAATAATGTAGCTATATGTTAATTATATGTCATATACTTCATTTTTTACACTTTAACGCATTTATCTATTTATATTTTATCTAGGGCTCTGGCTAACATCTAGTGTCGCTGTATCTCAACATTTATACATAAACATTTAATTCATAATGTGAGAGTTCTGCTGTTGCTGGTTTGTGTGATCCATGAAATAATGGTGCATTTCCAGTGAAGGCTCAGTGGCTGCTTCACAGTTCAGTCGGATGATTCACAACATCACCTGCGAGACAGAAAAATTCACTAATAGTTGATAGCAGCTGAGTTAATTGGGTATGATTCATCAAGTGTTCAGTAATAGCCCCCGCACAGCCAGAGACAGATTACACAGCACTGTGGCAATAAAGCGCATATCCGTCGCTACTTAAAGCTGCACTAATTCCTTTTTATGAAAAAATTAACAACGGATCAAATAACTAATGTGACAGGGGTTGCTCAATGTCATAAAACAACAGAGAATTATCAGCTGGTCCTGCAGTTCCCGGCAGCTTTAGTAACATGGTATTTTAGCGTTCTTTAGCTTGTTGTTTTGGTTTCCCATCAAGGAGCTGTTTTAAGTGAAAATGTGAAAACATGGGAATGACAAGTAGCTGCCCTAGGACACATTTGGAAGCCAAGAATCCAAATACTTTGTTTTGGAGGTTTTTTTTGTGTTAAAAGAGCTTTATCTTTCACGCCTATTTAAATAATGACATAAACCTATTCAAATTAAAGTTAAGACTTGGCACTTTAATGTAGTATTTATCATTCAATTTCAAAATGGAATGTACTGGAGCGCAAAGAAACCTGAACAAAAAAATATATGAAACTGTCCAAATATGTATGGTCTGGACTGGATACCCATCAGAAGCAGAACTCCAATTGAATTATAATGTTACTATAATGCGGCTTGATGCGTAGATGTACAACTCAATTTTATAGGGTGATAATAGGTCGATGTTGTGTTCGTAGCTTTTTCTGCTTTTCCCAATTAATACCGCTTTAATCGATACCCTATTCTATCTGGTATATACCGTCAACCACATTCTACTACGAGTGTACTGCATGTTCTAGTCCTTCCTTCAGTCTTTGTGTATGTAACGAAGTGTAATAAATGGGTAATGTGAGGTATAACCACTGGGTTTGTTTCCTTCAGTCCGTTCGTACAGTATCAACAGTATATTTAGATGCAGCTTATAAATATCCAGTTCTATATGTTTTTCTATGGGGCCAGGACAGTCTCTGATGGCCTAATTATATTGTGGGACCAAGGAACGGGAAAGTTAATGAGATGGTCCACTGCTCTGGTTTAGACTGAAATATCGCAACAACTGTTCAATGTATTGTCGTGAAATTTTATTCAGGCATTCGTGGTTTGCAGACGATGAACCCCAGTGACCTCTGCGATTCACTGACTGGGCCGGGATTTTTTGCTCCTGTTATGTTCTTCCTTTGAACTACATAAAAAAAACAACAACAAAAAAATTGGTGTCTCATGAGGAGCAGACATTGTCACTGTTTCCCGACCAGTCATGTTTTTTAGCAATTGTCAGCAAGGACCTATTTTTTAGCCGTTTATCAATTAACAGTTAGCTTCTAATTTGTCCCTTTGGCATTGCCTTGAAATTATTTGGGATTTACGTCATTAGAAAGCGTTTGATTTCGTTCTGGCGAATACACAACTGTAGAGTGACTGTTCTGCAGGGATAGTCACTCTGGCATTTCCCCAAGTTACTGGCTGTGTGTTGAAGATTTTTCTGCCTCTGACCCACATCAGTGCAAGAACCATCATGGAAAATCTGATCAGGCTTTTTTTACAGATACTTGCTACAGACTGGTTCTTCTTTTTTTTCCGCACTCTGTTTCAGGCATGCACACACAACTGATAAATGGGCAAATTGACCCTGAGAACAAACACAGACACACTCCTGTAAAATAACCTCCTCATAACCACAAACACACACAGACACACACAAGAGCAGACCAGAGACCTGACTCTTAGCTCGACAAGCAGTTTTTAGTCTGTCGGTGTAAATCTGCACGGCAGCCTGTGTTCATGTTACAGCCTGTATGATCATTCGACAGCGGTGAGCCACTCTCAAACCATCCACCGGCACAGAGCCATCAGACAGACAGACACACACACACACACACACACACACACACACACACACACACACACAATACTCTTCCATCAAAACTTGAGCTTTGAAGTCATTTCAGCTCCTCACTGCAGGCAACAGGCTCTGCTCTGTATGGCTCCATTTCTCTCTGGATAGCCTGTGTGTGTGTGTGTGTGTGTTTGTTTTTTTGGATGATCCACTTACTATCACGTCCACCATCAATTATGAGGTTTTTTTTTTTTTCCTTTTCCTTTTTTCGAGTAATCATTTCGTCTGTAAAAAGTGAGAAAATATCTAGAGAAATGTCCATCGCATTTTCTCCGGCGTCTCGGCCGGTGCCATAAAACGTCCTGTGTCATCCAACTAAATGAACTGTCCCAAAACCCAAAGACTCCTCCTGTCACGCTAACACAAAACGGAGGAAACGCGGCAAATGAGAACGTGGGACCTGAGAACATTTGGCGTGTTGACCTCAATGATAAATCAAGAACAAATGGTTGCTAGTTCATTGTCTATGACTCATCTCTACTCATTGTTGGACTGACTAATCCAAACTTTACTTCAGTGTGTGTGTGTGTGAAAGAGAGAGAGAGAGATCCCTCTGTGTTTACTCAACACCAGGAGAGAAACTCATTAGTAAAGTACAGTAAATTCTTCCAGACTGAGCCACAGCCGCGGGATGTGAAAGTCCTTTGCAGAATTTTTTTTTTTTTAATTTGAAAAGACCGATGAAAGGGTCGCTCTCAGTAAAAGGACTAAAAGAGCAGGCGAGGGAAAGAGTGGTGGTGGTGGTGGTGTGGGGGGGGATCAAAACTTAGCGTTGCCTGCAGCTGCAGGGCTTTCATTAGTGCCACAGACTGAGCTCTGTGCAGAGAAACGTCCCCCAGATGCACACTGCACTCCCCCCGCCCCCCCTCCTCCTCCCACACACCCCCACGTAAACACAAACGTGGTTCACCAGAAACCAGCGGTGGGGGAAAGAAGCGTCCAACGCGCAAGAGTGACCCCCCCCAAAAAAACACACACACGGATTTAAACCCAACTTCAAAACGGTGACCCCCCCCCAACATACTGTTGATATAATCTGTTTGATTGTCTGATCCGTCCCGGCGGAGGCGCTGAACCGGCCCCCGCTCCAACCCCTCCACCCCCCAACCCCCACCTCCCTCCACCAATCCGTCGGCTTTTCCTTACCTTCGTACCCGGAGCAGAAGCTGAGGCGGACGAACAGGAGCACCAGCAGCCACATGTCCATATTGAGGCGGACGCTCCTCGGCGTGTGAAGGGGAGCCTGCAGGAAAACGTCCAGCGCATTCCTGCCTCCAAAGGCCCGCCTCTCGCTCCAGAAACGAGGGAGGATTCTCCCGACGCGGCCTCCGGCCGGAGGACCCAGCCCACTCACCTGACAGGCTGTGGGACTGCGCTGAAGGGGATTCACTTCACAGAGGCGCTTGTACTTCACATGCAGTGTTCATGCAGCACTCAACGTTAAAACAAAGGGGAAAAAAAAGGATAATTAAAAAATAATCAGCAAATTAAATTTGAAGCAAATCACATAAAGGGATCCTGGGATGATGAAGAGTGTAGGACAGAATTATAAATAATATAATTAATGTGTTGGGTTTTTTTCTTTTCAAATCTATTTTTGCATTTCCTTGTTTTAACACCGGTTAATTTCAGCTACTTCAGCCTTCAGAGCTTGTGGGGTTTTTTATTTTTCCCACAAATGGAATAATCTGGGAAGCATAAATCACTGCTTTGTTTCCTGTCCACACCGAGGCCCCCACCTGTGAGTGTTTCCTGCTCGGGGTCCCTTCACATTAAGTGATGAACCTGAGGAGGGGTCGTACTGTGCCTGTAGAGAGACTGGGAACAGTTAGAATAAACCAACCACAATTATACAAAGTAGTTCAAATTAAGCTTCTTACAAGTCAATGCATCAGTAAACCAATAATATAACATGCAGAGGCATTTTGTTGGTTGTACTTTTATGTTTGATGATACATGTATATTTAATAATACACAGTTAAGCCTTTTGGCCCAAATGAAGAGCTAAATATGTCACATTTCCTCTAACTGATCCTACTTGACAGATGCAGTACTTGTACTATTTGTACTTCATCTTTGTAACTTCAAGATACATCTGTGTTCATTTGTCTCTGCTATAATTATAAGGCATGGGGTGTGGCACTTGGACACTGGCTGTAACTCCTACCCTTGGATTCATCATCCAATAGATTTCAAGTCCTGTGCAACCAGTCACCCAGTGATTATTGCACGCCTATCCCAGCCTGACTGCACGTCTCTGCCTTATGGCTTTGTCCGTCTTGGACTATTAAAGGAGGAAAATCAATCAGCGTGCTCCAGTCTTGCTTTTTTTTTTCCCCCTTGGAAGTTTGCCGCCCTCAGAAGAGTTTGCTGTGCTCTTTCCAATGCGAACAGCTGTGAATTAGAAAATTTATCACAGGTAAAAATAAGCTGAATGACACCAGGATGGCTGAGAAGACTCCACACAGGCTTAGATTCACAATAAGCCTGTCAACTGTGACCTGCCTGTATAATTAACTAGTTCACAAATTGACCTGTAAATTAGTCGATCACTCAGATTTTGACGAACTAGCTTTCCCGTTTTCCCTGAGTCAGCATTTCTGTGGATATCGTTTGGAGACTCATCAGGATATGAGGATTTCGTGGAGTGTCCCTGGACTGAAAAGGGCCTCAAGATTATGACAATTAATGTCCTTTTCAGAGATTATATTTTGACATTTTTGCCCATATTCGACATCTGATTTTGTAGAGAAAGACAGGAGAAAAGGGAGAGAGGGAGAGTTATACTTCATGTTTATTAACAAAACAGCTTCCAGGAATCGGTGTTTTTTGTTCATCTTTCTTAAGTACCATAGGTCTAAAATAATTGTTTAGGTCATTATGAACACTGCATGTGAATATCCAGTATATTAAGCAGTTGGATGGTCCAGAGTATCATCACTGGTAAGAGCTGCTTTGGGAATGACTGTATAGAGAGCTCCACTCTTCTCTTTTGGACCAATTAATGTGTAACCCCGAGCTGTTACAATATCACTTTCCTCTCTCTTAATCGGTGAGAAGCAGCAGTAAGACAGTAGTGGTGCACAGAGGAAAGCTTTTTCAGTTTTAAACACTCCCTGTAACTCCCAGATTCACTGTTTGCTAATGATGTGAAGATTTTACAGAAGTCATGTCGGATCCAAGTTGTTTCCTGGCAACGCTTTTCTGATTCACCACGCTATAGTAACCATAGTGTAATCAATGATTGTATTTTTTTTGTCTATAGTGCTACAGAAGAGGGAGACAATATTTCTATAGATTCTTTTTAGCAAAGTAGATCAGTTCTGGCTTGATATATGGCAGTCCCATATAGCCGCTTATTATTCGGTTTCATGAAAGCTGCTCGCTTACACAAACATGCACAGTGGGTGAGCTGTGTGACAGTACAGTGCTGTTGAAAGACTAATCGCTGTTTAATTTTCTCCTCCACAAGCATGAGGTTGGGTTATAGAATCTGTGTAGTGTGTGTGCTGCAGGGCAAGTCTACACATGAAGGTGTTGAAGTGTTCCTTGTCTTTGACGGAAAACGGGAAAAGGAGGCGTGTGGTGAAGCAACTGCGGGAGGATCTCCTGAACTGTAATTAAACGCGGGTCTAGCCGAGTGTTACGCCTGCATAAACATGAACTGTCCCCCTCAGGTCAGGTCAGGTCAGGAAAGAGTTAACTGACTCCATCTCTGTTCACCTGGCTCTGACGAATTGGTCTGACACTTTGATGTGGTGATACAGGCAATGATTTTGGATTAAGTGCGTCTCTGGGTTTTGTTTTGCTGTGTTTAACTGCTGTTTACACCAATTTACACATAGTTGGTGTTCTCATTGTGTATATTTAAAAAGAATCTTTTAAAGTTTAAGCATATATTAGAATTGTCCTTGATCCTACCGTACACACAGTGCACTTGTAAAGCATACAATTACTGCAGGCATTTTCTCACTGTAAAGATAGTGAGTAGCATATAGGCACATTAGCTGGGTCTGATTTCAGTGCAGCATGTGCAATATAACCATTCAGCTAATACAGTTCACTCTAAAGTCTCATGAGTGTTTAATCATCTTAACCAAAGATAAATACTTTAACAACATCCAGGCAGAAGGAAAGAGTGAAAAAAACAATTATAATAGACACTTGGTCTTGTTCCTGTTACAAATAAAACAATTTGCTAATAACACTTTTAACCAATTATATAAAGCAGTGGAAGATAAAATCTTGATTGACTCTGTGCAATCAAGCAAGTTGAGAATTTCCAACAGTAATGCATTAGTTTGAACTACATCTATATTTTTAAAGGATGTTTGTTATACCTTTCTTACCATCAACAAATCCCATGAGAATAAATGAATGAATTCCCCCACTGCAAAATATTGCCTATGTAGCAAAAGCCTGATATAGCTTATTCCTCTGTGCCACAGAGGTTCATTGTTGTCTATTAAAGGGGAACTGTGCTGTTTTTACATATCAAAGTCTGTTTACAGGTCTTTGGGAGTTATACCGTATATATGGAAACAAGTTGCATAAGGCTTTTGAGTCTCCAGACACAGCTGTTTGAAGTGTGATGTCGGCTGAAGATGCAAGTTTCAAAATTAAAAAAAAATTAAAAATCAAATTTGCAGGTATGGAGTTAGAAAGAAGTGAGTTTACCAGACCTCTGAATCCTCTGTATGAAATGACAATGTGAAAACAATGTGAAAGGGGATCCTAGTGGTGATGAACCTACAGAGAATCGGTTACCTTTACAGATCTTAATGGCAAGTTTCAGCTCTCTTTTTTAGCAGCCAGGCCCACAACTTTACTGTTTTGGTTTCATTCTCACCACTCTCAGCGTAGTTTTCAGCCGCGACCGGCAGCCCTTTTCAGTGAATATGAGCCAAAAAGCAGAGAGACAAAGTTAGCGACCAGCTGGCGAACATAGCTGATAGTTAACAAAGAGCTGGACATTTCCCTCAGGAGTTGATGGAGATAATCAGCAGAGCTAAAACACAGAGAATACAGGATGTACATGGTAGGTGGCCACAAATACGACACCAAATTAATGCTAATGGATGTGTAAAGAAGCAACTCTTTGCTCAGAAGCTTAACAAATAGACTAAAAAGGACATTGAAGTAAATGTTGTGTCCACAAATTGTTCCCAGTGCCCCAGGTGGCCAAAAATATCAGTTATTGAAGGTTTAAATTAGTCCAGCACACGTGTACGTCACTCTGCCGCTGTAAACCGTTACTACGGCAGCAGCAACCTTGACTGAAAAAGTCCCTGAAATTTGGTTGAGTCCAACTCACGGCCTGCAGAACTCTCCTACTGCGGGACGCTCGGGACAGCCTGTTGTCCCGGTTACAGCCTGAGTGGTAACGTCACTGCAGATCCAGATACTGTGGCAGGACGTTGTTCCAGAACTGCTGGGACTCCTCCGGTTTCTTGTCCCCGGCAGCTCGCTGCTTCGTCCTCGGGGCTGGTTTGGGTGTTTCTCTCTGCTGTTTCTCTTCTCCATCTGGGGGAGCAGCTTCAGGAGGCAACGTCTCCGTGTCCTCTCTTTTGGTTTTGGTTGATTTGATGTTTTCCTCCGCTTCTTCCTGTTGTTCTTCCTCTTCATCTCCCTCTTCTTTTTCCACCTCCTCTTTCTCTCCTTCTTCTTCCTCCTCCTCTTCTTCCTCCTCCTTTCCTTTTTCTTCTCCTTCTTCCTCCTCTCCTTCTTCTTCTTCCTCCTCCTTTCCTTTTTCTTCTTCTTCCTCCTCTCCTTCTTCTTCCTCCTCCTCCTCTCCTTCTTCTTCTTCTTCTTCTTCCTCCTCCTCTTTTTCTTCTTCTTCTTCTTCCTCCTCTCCTTCTTCTTCCTCCTCTCCTTCTTCTTCCTCTTCTTCTCCTTCTTCCTCCTCTCCTTCTTCTTCTCCTTCTTCCTCATTTCCTTTTTCTTCCTCTTCTTCTCCTTCTTCCTCCTCCTTTCCTTTTACTTCTTCTTCCTCCTCCTCATCCCCTTTTTCTTCTTCTTCCTCCTCTCCTTCTTCTTCCTCCTCCTCCTCTCCTTCCTCCTCCTCTACTTTTGTATCTCTCTCTTTTTCTGTTGGATCTTCTTCCTCCTCACTCTCCTGTTCATCTTCAGCCAGCTTTTGACGAAGACTGTCCTTCAGAACCTGTCCCTTTTCCTCGGTCCCTTCTTCCTCTGCTTCCTCTTCTTCACCCATATCTTCTTCCCCTCCATACTCCTCTTCCTCACCTTCATTTTCCTCAGAATCAAGGTGTTTCTTTTCTTTAGTTTGTTCAAGTTTTTTTTCTTCTCTTTGACTCTTGAGTCCTTTCTCTGTTTTCAGTTTAATCTTCGTTTCATTTTCCTCTTCCTCATCTTCCTCCCCTCCATTCTCTACCAGAGCCTTTTTATTAGCCTCTGTACTTTTCTCGATTTTATTTATATTTCCCTCCTCGCTTTCACTCTCTTCCTCTTCTTCCTCCTCTGCTACTTCTTCCTCACCCTCTTCTTCATTCTCCTCTGCTACTTCTTCCTCACTCACTTGTTCTTCCTCCTCCCCCTCTTCTTCATCCTCCTCTGCTTCTTCCTCCCCCTCTTCATCATCTTCTTCCTCCTCCTCTGCTACTTCTTCCTCACTCTCTTCTTTCTCCTCTGTAGTCTCTTCCTCAGCTTGGCTCTCTTCCTCGTCCCCCTCCTCCTTACTCTCAGTTTCCTCCTCCTCCTCTGCAGCCTCTGACTCTTGCTCACTTTCCCCTTCATCCAATAACTCAACTTCCTCAGCCTCTTCTTCTTCATCCCCTGTAACTTCTTCTTCATCCTCACTCTCTTTTTCTTCCTCCTCTGCAGTTTCTTCCTCAGCTTGGCTCTCATCCTCGTCCCCCTCCTCTTTACCCTCAGTTTCCTCCTCTGCAGTCTCTGACTCTTTCTCACTTTCCCCTTCATCCAATGACTCAACCTCCTCACTCTCTTCTTCCTCCTCATTATTCACACTCGTTTCATCCGCTTTCTCATCATCTTCCTCTCCTTCACTCTCATCTGTTTCTTCATCTTCTTCTGAGTCTTTCTCCTCATCCTCACTTTCGGTGGAATCTTGATTATCTTTTTGCCCCTCAGTTTCACCCTGCTCTTCTTCGTCAACCTCATTTTCTTCTTCATCGTCCTCACTTCGTGTAGACTCTGTAGTGTCACTTAACTCTCCCTCCTTCTCGTCTTCTGACTCTTCGCTCTTGCTGCCAGCTGCACTTGATAACTCTTCAACACTTTCCTCTTCTTCATCCTCACTCACTTCACTCTCATCCTCTTCCTCTGTACTCTCTTCTTCACTGGAATCTTCACTTTCACTTCCCTCCTCTACTGCCGCTTCAGAGTCACTCACCCCTTCATCTGTCTCCTCATTGCTTTCTCCTTCAGGTTCTGTAGCATCACTCTTCCCACTACCTTCCTCCTCTTCCTCACTGCTGGAGCTTGTTTTCTCCTCACTGTCATCTTCCTCAGATTCATTATCTTGCTCCTCCTCACTCTCTCCAGAAACACTCTGCTTTTCATCCTCTGTCTCATCACTACTTTCCCCTCCCCCCTCCTCTTCTACTTTGTCTTCTACATCACTTCCACTCTCTCCCTCTTCCTTTTTTTCCTCAACTTCAGTATCGGTTTCCTCTCCCTCATTATTCTCATTCTCTTCTTCTTCTCCTGCATCTTCAGTGGAGATCTTGGAGGTGTTTTCATCTTCATCTTCCTCTTCATGTTCGTGCTGGGAAGTTCCCATGTCTGTGTCACTGTTCCCCCCCTCAGTTTCTGAAATGTCATCACTGTCAGTCTGCTCAGTCATGTCACTTCTCACCTGTTCTGACTGACGAGTGGTCTCATTACTTTCCTCTTCTTCAGATACTTTCCCAGACCCTGACAGGACACTGACTTGAGCATCTTTATTTGAGTTTTCCTCTATTGAATTTGCTGATTCTGTTGAAGACAAATGTGACAATGTCGAGACAAGAGAATGCTGCATAATTGCACTTTGCTTTGTGAATTGCTTCGCTCGACTGGGTGCTTTGGGTGGTGTAGAGGTAGCCGTGTCACTCTCCGAATGGAAAGCCTGTACACTTGTCACTGCCTCACTAAGGACCCCCATAGCTGCCCCTGCAATCCCGACAGTGGGAAGAAGAGAGGCTGCATTACTCAGACTTTCCCCCCACCTTGGTTTTGCCTCAGTCAGGCTCTGAGCTTCCTCTTTGTCTCTCTGAGAAACAAGCAGATCAGTATCAGCAGGTTCAAAGCCTTGCGGGGATTTGGCACCACTGACGGAAACCACCTCTGTTCTCTCAGGGCTTTGTGAGGAAATGGGGTTACGCACCAATTCGATTGGTTTATCTTGCTGTGGAGATTCAGTCTTATTACTCCTCAGCTTGGCCCTTGTATCACCTTTAGTATCTGCATCAGCTTTATCTTTAACTTTGATTTCCTCTCCGTTTTCTCCCCCTGGCTTTGTCTTTAGTTTAGATTCCTTTGCTTTCTTTTTGTCCTTTACTTTAGCATTTTCAGCACCAGGTAACTTCTGCTTATCTGCCGTTTGACCTTTCATTTTTTGAGCTTTGTTTTTGGCAGAGTTTAGCTCATTTTCTGAATCTTTTTCCTTTTCTGCATGTTCACTGTTATCTTTGAATGCAGATTTGACCTGCTGTGGCTTCCCTCTGGCTTTCACAGGTGTAGATATCACACTAGGGGACTTCTTTGTTTCAGCCTGAGTAGGTGTGGCGACAGGTGTGGTTTCTTTTTTCACAACCGTGGATTTTACGTTCAGTGTTTTACTTTGACCTTTTCCTGATGCAGATTTAACCTTCTGCAGATCTTTTGTTGGAGTTGGTTTGGCATCAGTTTTTTTAAACTGTATTTGGGAAGGTTTCATGTCTTCTCTTGCAGATATTTCTGCGGATGTTGAAATTCCACTTTGGACAGATTTGTTGGTTATTTCATTTCCTTTTTTGACCTTAATAACTGGAGATTTCTTGTCCAAAGCTGATGATTTAGTTTCTGCCCATTTTGGTGTGCCTATTAAGTCTTTATTTAAAGAAACGTCTCTTACATTCTCTTGGTTTATATTGCCTTCTTGCAAATTTCTTTTTTTCCTGGCATTTTCCTTGACTTCGGTCAGTCTCTGTTGTGCTTCAGTCAGTGTCTTCCGAACAGACTGGAGAGTTTTTGGGCTAAGCTCTGATAGCTGACCCTTATGTTTTGGTGATTTAAAATGGGAGAGCTCCTTCTGAACTTGTTTGCCTTCTTGAGTTCTGTTTTTATTGGACTGCTTTGTAAGGTTCTCTTTTCCTTTGGATGTGACCTTAGGGTTTTTCTTTGTACTCTTCAGTGCAGACACTTCTTTCTTTAAGGAGCTAGAGCCTTTCAGGAGCTCTGTGGGTAAGGCCTTGTGAGAATTTTGGTCTGTCTTCCCATTGGACTGGAGCTGTGCAGGAAACGCCTCGGCCTCTTTCATAGCTCTTCTAAGAGCTCGTCCCTTTTTCTTTTCCTGTAATAAATCAGAGAGAAAATAGGGATTTAGTAAAATGTAAATATAATAATAAAATAAGCTTTAAGGGGTCATATGTGGGACAGTCCTGTGTGTTGTACAAGCACAGAGGCAGACGTGCAGTCAATATGACTGAATATGTAATTATGGCATTTACTGTTTTTATGTGTTTTACTGCCAAATTTCATCTCATAGTACAATAAGAGAATAAAACCTTATTCTGAGTTATGTTTCAGTATCTTATGTAGGTGTAAATGTGACTCATTACCAGTGTTTAAAAAGATCTTTTGAACATAGTTGTAATACAAATCAGTGTGTTAGCAACAACACACAAGTAGAAATTACCTTGCGAAATGTACATTTTAGATTAAATGTACAGTTATAATTTGGGAAAATTTTGTACAATATCATAAACTATGGGGAAAATCATGGGCTTTTATGGAGTATGGGTAGATTTTAAAGATAATTCCAAGAATATCATAGGACATATGTGAATGGCTGGCACACATAACAAATCAGTCATCAACAAATCTGTCATCGTGCTTAAATACAGATTTGGATGGGAGAAAGTCATCATGATAGTGGAGAAAGGAAGAGGAGTCCTTATTTTTTCCATTTGCACTGGAGATAAACAGATGGTGGTTAATTAGGGGTCAGTTATTTAATCACTGTCGCAGCAGCGTTTCTGGCACCAAAAGGAGTTCAAATGCAATTTCAGTAACTCGTAAACATTCTTTAGGAAAACCATCATTTGTGCCTCTCTGGATTATTTTGTCAAACATTAAAGCCTACGTGTGAGAGGAACACATGAAAAGGGACTGAAAGGAACTACTAAGTAAATTTACTCAAGTACTGTACTTAAGTACAATACTGAGGTACTTGCGATTAAGAGCATTTAAATTTTCTGCAACTTCCACTACATGTCAGAGGGTAATATTATACTTTATACGGCACACGTTTTTTTGACTCCTCAAAATACTTCATACTAAGTAGGGTTTTGAATGTAGGACTTTTGCCTTTAGTTTAGAATTATTTAGTTTGGTTTTACCACTTTTACCTAAGTAAAGGCTCTGAATATGTTTTCCACCACCGCACATCAATGTGCATACAGTCACAAGCCTACTTAACACTACAACTAGGACAGGAATGGGTTACGGAGCACCACATGTTGCACTATGACACAATATGATGTAGGAGACTCATTTAAAGTTTATTTCACTCCTGGCTGTGGAAACTGATGAGATGTGGCAAAATTCCTGCCAACATTTCCAAGGAATTCTATTTGCATGTGTGTGTTTGTGTGTCTTTGTATAATAGCAGAAGCAATCCAAATATCTCAGTCTGCTTTGAGTAGATTCTCTACAAACATTCTTGGAATAGAAGCAAATGAATGTGAAAAATTGAGAGACCAATACAATAATTTCAATTTCATACTTTACCTCAGTGTTATACCAAGTGGGAAATTTCTACACACATCACACACACACACACACAATCACATACACACACACACAAACACACAGATGCAGAATGTATGCTGAGCCATGCACATTTCCTGGAAAAGTCATCGAGTGTTCAACATTGCTGCTTCCTGCCCTGGAGTGCATGTAATCTAGACCACAACCAAGAAGCCCAAGAAGGAAAATAAAGTCCAACTGATTCTATGTTTATGACTCCACTGGAGAATATATTGTAGTGTACTCCTCTGCTCTATCAAATCACTGCACAAGCAGATTTTAAAAATCTCTTTCTCTCACCATATTTGTCAAGAAGTCAGAGTCGACTCCCTTGTGTTCCACATCTTCAATGATCATTTGTCTCTCAACACTTTCTCCCTCTGAAGGAACAGACAAGAGCTGGTTAAACAGCTGTACACAACATTGTCTACGTATGGATTTTCATATATTTTCAAGATAAACCTCAGCTCAGGACTAACTACAACAAACACTCCAGAAAACTGTTATATTATAGGTTCAACATACCTGTTTGTATTGAGGCTGGATGCTCTTTTTTATGGGGAAGATGAGTGGGGAGTCTGTTGGGGCTACAGGGTTCTTTAGGTTTTAGAGGAGATGACAATTTGTCACTTAAGGTCTTTTTAGAAGTTGCCACATGTCGTACTCTATTTTTTGCAGTTTTTTTTGGGAAGATTTGGATGTCAGGGTTACATTTAGTTACAGACTTAGGCGAATGTAAGGAAGAGGGCAACTCTTTGGATTTAGACTTAGAGGAGTTGGTGCTGGAGGCTTTACTTTGAGGCATGTTTGATGATTGAGAATGTGTGCTTGAGGGCTTGAGGGATAACACTGGACTTTGAGGGGATTTGGACAGAGATCTGGGTGAGAATGGTGGACTTGTTATACCGGAGGGAGGTTTGGGAGATGATGATGGGGTGGAAATGTCCTTTGAAAGTGTTTTAGGGGTTAGGATATTTCTGGACGTTTGGCAGGAGGTGTTGAGGAAGCCCGAGTTTAGACGTGGGAGGCCCTGAAACATCTCCCCAAACAGCTCCAAAGAGTTTCCCTGAAAGGCAAAGAGGGAAAAACAGCTAAAAACATTACTGAGTCAGGGGTTTTAATCACATCTATGGAGCTCCCCCAACCAGTTAGCTAGTGGCACTACAGCAGAGCCAAATGTTGGTGCAACACTGCTCCCTACTGGAATCAAAGAATGATTACAATTATCCAAAGCTAAGACAACTATATTTTCCAGAGTTTTGTGCAGGGACGCTGAGTTAAAGCTAAGACTTTTCAAGACCTTTTAATACCACATGGAAGACAATTTAATACCTATTTCAAGGTCAAATTGGCCAAAATATTAAAGCGCGAGAAAAACAAGCAGGAACAATAAGGCCTAGAATCATTCATTATCATATTTTGTACCTCCCAGCACTATAGAAAAATAATTCACAATCATAAAATGAATTAAGTTAAAGTTGCCTGGACACAGATAAGTAGCATAAAATGGATGGATTGGATAGCCAGCTTGCAAGCTGCACAGATTAATAAATTATTAATAATAAGTCAATCAAAATAAAATTAACGAGCATCTATTTAAATAATCAAGGAATAATTTCAGTCATTTTTCAGGGACAAAAGTTGTCAAACATTTGATGGCTCCAAGTTTTGCATTGTGAGAATATGCTTTTTTACATTATAGTGAATTGGATATTTTGTGATTTTACACTTTTGGTTGAGCAAAACGACATCTTAATATGTCCCCTTTTGCTGTAGTATATAAATATATACATTACCTTTTTTGAAAACCAAACAATAACCAAGAGTGTAATCAGCAAACTGATAATGACTATAACTGTTAGCTGCAGTCGTAGTATATTTCAGTTTTTCTAGGTCTGTTGGCACAAACTGAGACTCCACAAGAGCATTTAAACAGGCTCCTGCACACACAATAATCCTACTTTTAGTTTATAGGTGTTAAAATTTCTCCCAAAAGCCAACAAGATATAAAAACACATTACTGGTTACAAGTAAAAGAAAATATTTAAGACTTTTGTAAACTAAATGGAGGCTTAATACTTTTCAAGCCCTTCTTGAGAAAAGTGAATTAGAATCTTTTCAAGACCTGCAGATACTTTGAAATTAGACTATGTACACAGCTGTTAACAGTTAAAATTAGGACTATTTAGTTTTAGACATCTCACGAGAACCTGGTTATGTTTGGGGAATAAGTATCATGGGGTAGGTTCTCACTTTTTCTCTGTGTCGGGCTCGAGCAGCGAGGGCTGAGAGTGGGACTAGGGAAGCTGGATCGATCAGAGTGTCCAACAGGAGAATGTCTGAGTTACTTGACTCCAAAAAGTTGTTATTGATTGTGACATCCTTCTCAGGCACCTCTTCCGGACTCTCTGGTGGTCTGGGTGCAGCCAAGACCAACATGTGGTCACCACCACAAGACACCTAAATGAAAACACATGGATTCAGCGCAGTTTATTACTTTGTACTGTGTATTTCCTCCTATCTGCTCTCCCACCCATTTATACTAATTTACTTTCAGACACTCAAGATATACACATTACTTTAGACATGGACTGCACTTATACAGCATTTTAAGCCTAAGATTTGGGGTCTTCTCTTTTTGCTACAGGACATGTGAGATGAAACAATCACATTCACTTACTAACTGAATGCTGTACTTGAGAAAACGTGTGCAAAGTGCTGGGCTGAACTGGTTGATGAAGTTCTCCTCCCCTAACCCCAGTTTTCCGTGACGACCATCACCAAATGTGTAGAGCTGCCCACTTTCTTCAGAGGAGGAAAACACAGGTTTTAAAGTTGTATTTAATCACTGCTGCACTACTCAAATGTAATCATCATGTAATTGTTGTAGTGCTGAAATGGTTAGTGAATTAATCAGCTAGTAAACCGACTGAAAATAAATTTTAAAAATTTGATAATCGATCATTTTTTTAGGGAATTTATCAAGATGAATTGCTGAACACTTACTGGTTCTAGGTTCACAAATAAATTAATATGCCGCTTTTTAATGACTTAATGTAAAATATATATGGGCTTTCAACCGAAACCAAAAAAAGGCTGCATCTTTGGCCCTGGGATTTTGTTCGGCATTTCGTGCACCAGATAGGCTAAACAATTAACTGATTAACCGAAATTAAATATTATCCAAACAACAGAATAGACATAAGTAGATTCAGCCCTAAACTCCTTTATGGGTTTCCTTGACTGACTTAGGATGCACAAAGTTAAACTGGGTGGATTTCCACTAGGAATCAGTGTTTTTCAAGATCCGGAAACATGTTCAAGATAAAAGGCTGGAACTGAATCACCAGCCCCTTCCATAGGAAAACACATCTCTCAGTGACCTCGAGTAAGGAAAAGACACGTTCCTTCCACAACATTTTGGGTCATTTGATATGCACAGTACCACAGAGCTGAAAAGGCTTTACTATTTTAAATACTATCACAACGACTAGAGTAATCATGAAAGATAGCTTACTTGTAATTACAGCAGTGTGGTTTTCTCCACAGGCGATGTGTCTGATGCTGCTTTTAGAAAAGTGCTCCAGTGGTTTTGGCAGATCAACTTCAAACAGAAATGTTCCATGCCCCAGCTGACCGTACTGACCCCTGCCGAACGTATACACATTCTCCTCTGGCACAGCAAAACATAGAAACAAACACAGAGAAACAGACTGTGCTGATTTACTCAAGTACTGCAATTAAGTACAATCTTAAGACCTTTTCATTTTACTTTAGTGTTTCCATTTTATGCATGTTTATGCTTGCACTCCACTATAGTTCAGAGAAAAGTACTGTACCTTTTACTCTACTGAATTTATCTGATTGCTTGTAGGTTAACATTTTTCATAGTGTAAGCTCTATAAAAATCATTTTTGTTTATTATGAAGTCCCCCAAGTTTTGTTTACTTGAAACAACTGAGATTTTGCCATTGCAGGGACATTATCCCATTTTAATATAAGTCAATTTCTTTTAGGAATTTCTAGAAAAAGGAGAAATTTTTCTTGATTGTAAAAAACAATGACCTCTTATGCTCCTTTCAAGACTTTCAGACTCCTTTCTAAAAGAAATCAAACAATATCAGTTCTGTTTAACTAGATTGGCACTATTGTAACATATTTTTATTTCTACTATATTTAAATATAAACAGCTGAGTATGCGCAACAAAATAAGTAGAGATGTGTCAGTATTTTAGAGTGAGAGAGTCTATTTCTAGAGCAAAGGTTTTATACTGTTAACCTACCTGTGAGTGCCACGGTGTGTTCTGCTCCACAGGACACCTGGGTGACACAACCTAGAATCCCTTGCACCTGCTGAGGGACTCTGTGACTGGCAAGCTGCTCCGCCTGGAGACCAAGCCGTCCGTTTGCACTCTCCCCAAATGTGTATAGATCTCCATCAACTAAAAGCAAGCACAATTAATCATTATAAAAGGTACCTGAAGGTTAGGTACTAGTTTTGGGCCACTCTCAACAGAAATAAGATTTATTCAATTCAAATCCAAATACTTTATTCCCCTCTAAAGAGACTATTTGAAGCAAGCCAATTTGCAAGCGCAAGTACATATAACAGAATTTGCTTTAAAAATCTAAAAATATAACAATATTAAAAAGAGTTGAACAATACAAGAATCAATCTGTAGATGAGCAATAATACGCAACACCACAAAGGCATATTATGTTAAAAAGGTGCATTATTTTTGAAAGTGTCTCAGTGCTAGTGCATTTATCAAGGTAAACTGGCAATTTCCATGTACTATGACTGTTTATACAAATCTTCCTTCTATTCGTCTTGCATATGCTTCAGAGATTTTTTGACAGAATAAATCAGTTTACTAAATTGTGAGTCTTGTGCTGTGTTTAGTTGGACTGTGTTGTACCTGTGACAAATGCTGAGTGGTGGTACCCACAGGAGACCCATATCACTGCTTCTCCAACATTCATCTCTCTAGGCTCTGCGGCGAATCCCTCGTCCCCTAAACCAATCTGACCCACAGAATTGTCTCCCCACATGAACAGCTTCCCGTCCTCTACCAACACACAGAAACAGGAGTACGACACACACACACACACACACACACACACACACACACACACACACACACACACACACACACACATGCAGTTTGGACCTTGGACCTTGGACCGCAGAGACACTTATGACATTATGACTTGTCATTGTTTTTACCTGTTAAGGCAGCTGAGGTGTTGCACCCTGCAGAGAGCATTCTGATTGGTGCATGGTCACAGAAGGGATGCAGCAGGTGAAAGGATGTGGTGTTGTTGCAGTGGCCCAAACCGAGCTGCCCCTCCTGATTACTACCAGCACTATACACACTACCCTGCCCTAAAAATATACAAAACTGGTTAGATATCAGAACAACCACTGGGATCTGTTTTGTGTGCACAAAAACATCCATTTCATTAAACTCTTTATCATTTTTTTCATTCTCTTACATGTGCAGACAATTGTGTGATCTCTCCCACAAGCTACAAGCTTCACCCTCTCGGATTTTAAGGCTAGAAAAAGGAAATACATGGCTATAATTACTACAAAGAACAACATTAGTCAATGAATTGATTCAGTCTTTTTTCTAAGCCAAAATCCAAACATTATTTGATTTAAGCTTCTCAGTTGCAACATTTTGCTGCTTTTCTTGGTCTTAAGTGAGAACTGAATACTGAAAAACTGAATATTGATGGGTTTTGGATCATTAGTCAGGCAAAAAAAGCAATTCAAAGATGTCAGCTCAGGCATTTTCACAGTTTTCTCTGACCAGACAGTTAAAGGACTGATCGAAATAATATTAAAAGAATAAGAAGAATAATCAATTACAGACCTAATGTATTAATAGCTTACCTTTCACAGAGACAGGTTTGCTGGCAGTGGGCTTAAATCCCAGCCCAAGTTGGCCCCATGTATTATCACCAAACATAAGCAGCCTCCCATTTTCTGCGGAGTCATTACAGACATGGAAGTTTGACATGGTTGCAGATTTTTTTCTTTACTTTACCTATTGGTGAACGTGGTAGATATTCATCATAAAGAAAATATGCACAGTGTGTGTATGTACCTGTGATGACAGCAGTGTGCTCCCCACCACAAGATATGTGCACCGGGTGGTCTCTCTTCAACCAGAACTTATTGGGCACATTGCCTTCGAAGCTGCTCTTTCCAAACGTGAAGATGGCTCCTGTGTCTTTTGAGAAATGTGTAATTCAAAAATTAGACTGTCTTGAGAGGAGAAATACACTAGGCAGGACCTGAAGGCAACACTGACCTGCTGCTCTCTAACTTAACACCGGCTAAATCCCAACCCAACCTGCTGTCGAGCGATTTAAGTAGCGGCCTGACTGAAATAGCAACAGGTTCACCAATCACACACACACATAGCGTTAGTGGAATAGGAAGGTAAATAGAAACATCAATAAGGCTGGAGGGTTACACCTCCTAACGCGGTGCGTAGAGAGTCCTCTCACCGGGTATGTCCACCTCGGTCTGCCCGGTCATCTCCACCGCTACCGCCGCCACACCTCCTCCTCCTTCACCGGGTAGCACGGCGCCGTCGGGGCGGGCGGACGAGGGGAAGGTCAGAAAGGGGCAGGACCCGACAATAGGAGCGGCTAAGCTAGCCCTCCTCGTTCAAGCCATGGAAGGAGTTAAAGGTGGCGAATACTGAAATTCTTGCCGGTTATAAACGTACCAAGCGGGCAGGCCGGGATTTTGGAGGCGTAATTAGTCCGTTAAAGAAAAACATATTAAAAGAAAAACAAAACCCGTTCTTAAAAGTTCGGGTTTAACTTCTCCGTAGTGGAAAGATAAACGTTAAGTGAAACCCACGCGTTCACCTGGGACCGTATAACTAATATAAATCAATCCGCCTGGTGTAGGGTCCCTCTCTGACCTCGTGCTGCATTCAAACAATGTCGGCAGAATGGGAAAAAACAAAACTCAAGGTGGGCACACCTTGCGTTAAAATTGTAGTTATACCAAATAAACAGTCCTGATTTAGATACTTTAGTTACGTTTTCATAGCGAGTTATACCAGACATAAATAAAAAGTATATAGATTCTATAAAATCAGCTGAATCGGTTGAATTAGAGTTGACATTGCATTTTTTTTTTTGGCTTTCGCAGCCAATGTCAGTAATCCTTTTCACCAAGTTGTATTTCGTTATATATTCATATATTCACAATTCGTGATTGCGGTCTAAACAATAAGACCAAATAGCGGCATCGTGATTGAGCCAAACCCTGTTCCAAGCACAAACCGTAGGGAAATAAAACGAGTATTACTATTTTCCCTGTTATCCAGCTGGATGTTGTCTAATCAAATATGTTTTATATCCGTCCGGAACGATTAAAAAAACAAAGAAGAACGATTGACCGGGGGCGAAAACAACGTTTATATCCAACAGTTTCGCTAACTACATGACCGAGACTTTCCTACCTATCGGAGCAGATTAGCAAAGCGGAGGGGTTTCAGTCTGTGGAAATACCGGTTCCGAATAAACAGTCGGATCCTGTGAAATTACGAAAATGAATTTTAAAGTTGTGTCCTGAATAAAAAGTTTGTTTAAAAAATGACATACGACGCTCCCCTCGGTTGTAGTAGAGTGATGCGTGTAACGCTCGCTGGATGTGTTGCCTAGCAACCCCGTTTCCAGCTGTTGTTAAAATAGCTTTTTTTTTCGGCGAAAATTTTTGATTTTATACCCGATATATTAAGAAAAATTAAAAATTAAAAAAAAAAATAATAACAACAACAACAACAAAAAAACACCAAAATGCAATAATATTGAGCGAGTACCGAACGAAGCCCCGCCCCCGCTTCCGCGTCCCGCTGTGACGTCGGCTGAATCCACGCTGCCGATTGGCCCGTCGCACCGGCCGCATGTGTTCGGGTCCGGACGGGTTCGCTCCGCAGGCGCCGGACGGGAGCTGCTCCTCTCGCCGGGTGAAATAAAGCGCACGACCGTACGAGTCCGGAGGATTTCTCGTCCTGAGCCGCGATGTCTGCCAAACTCTTATCTGTGAACGGAGCAGTTTCCAAATGTTTGAAAACTTTACGCGACCGTTCTGCGCGAGGGTTTAGGTGAGAAACTCTAATTAACTCTTATGTGGAAAGTAGTATAATGATTAGTCGAGTTTTGTCCTCAAGGAAAGTATTTGTTAGTGCTGGTAATAATGTATATGCGTCGTGCCATTGTGTGTTTATTTATTCATTTTTTTTATTTTCAGCGCTGGAGCTGCTTCCCTTGGTCCAGTGAGTTTAAAGGGTCGCAGTCTTCTCACATTGAAAGATTTCAGCTCAGATGAAATCAAGAGACTCTTGTGGGTGTCAGGGGATCTGAAACATCGCATCAAACGGGAAAAGCAGGTGTCTCACTTTAACCATCTATTCTCAACTTAAACTTTTGTTAAGTTTTGCCGTGCAGCCTATGTGGTTCAGTGAAGGAAACCAAACCGTTATTTCTATTTCAGTATCTTCCTATTCTGCAAGGAAAGTCGAGTGCTATGATATTTGAGAAGAGGAGCACCAGAACAAGAATGTCCACAGAAACAGGTGTCATTTTTATACATAAGCATCTACACTGGTGTGTGTGTGTGCGCCATGTGGCTCAGTTAGACACTGGTATGTATAAAATAATGGAGGTGCGTTTCTAGAGGCTAAGTTTATAAGGGCATTAGTCAGTTTCCAAGTGTTAAGTTTACAAAAATGAGCTAAATGGATGCCTCCATTATTACATTTGCGCAAACACTCCTACAGAAATGTATCCCTGTACCGTTGGCTTGGCTGAAACCGTTCCTCAAAGTCATTGTTGGTATTGACACAAAAGAACTGCTGAAAGGTGAATTTCAGTGCATCCCTGGGACAAAGCACTCTGCCTCTCAACAGCTATTTTCGCTCCTCTTTTTCCCTGCATTATCCCCAGACAACACTTAATATTGCTGTGCACTTATTTGATTTAAATACCCATGCATTTTTTAAAGCACTAGTTGAGTTTTAGGGGAAATTAAAGTTGCCTTAATATCATAATCCCAGGTTTTGCTTTGCTGGGTGGACACCCCTGTTTCCTCACCTCTCAGGACATCCACCTGGGGGTGAATGAGAGCTGCACAGACACAGCAAGGTGAGTCTTCTTCTTCTTCTTCTTCTTCTTCTTCTTCTTCTTCTTCTTCTTCTTCTTCTTCTTCTTCTTCTTCTTCTTCTTCTTCTTCTTCTTCTTCTTCTTCTTCTTCTTCTTCTTCTTCTTCTTCTTCTTCTTCTTCTTCTTCTTCTTCTTCTTCTTCTTCTTCTTCTTCTTCTTCTTCTTCTTCTTCTTCTTCTTCTTCTTCTTCTTCTTCTTCTTCTTCTTCTTCTTCTTCTTATTTCACCTACAGAAATATGTAACATATAGGAATGTCATTTTTGGGTACCTATTGTACTAAAACCCTTTTAATCATAATCGAGTGTCCAAGAAAGATTGAACACAAATTTTATTTTTAGCAAAACTGTCCTTTACACATAGTCATGCAAGTGAGCAGCTGTGTAAGTTGACAACAATCTTCTGGTGTTGTTCATTGCTGTAATAATTTTTGAAGGGAAAGGACGGTGTTTCCAAACCATATTTCCCCCCTAATTCAGAATATGAACCACAGCCCTATGGGAACATGTAATTTCTAAACTTTCCCCTCAGGGTTCTCTCAGGACTCTGTGATATTGTCTTGGCACGAGTGTATAGCCACTCCACGCTGGAGGAGCTGGATAAGGAGGCCTCCATTCCCATCATCAACGGTCTGTCTGACCTCTACCACCCAATCCAGATTCTGGCTGACTTCCTCACTTTGCAGGTATTGCCGCCTTTCAGTTTACTACAATTTTCATCCAGGGAATGATAGTCACGTAGTGTTTTCTGAATTACTGCCATCCTCTCGCAGGAGCATTACGGGTCCCTTAGTGGATTAACGGTGAGTTGGATTGGAGATGGCAATAACGTCCTCCACTCCTTCATGATGACAGCAGCCAAATTGGGAGTTCATCTTAAGATCGCCACGCCAAAGGTCTGCCTCTTTTTACACTATTGTGTGGAGTTGACTTCACTTTAAATACACTTATCTTCTTCTTAGTACATTCTTGTGTTAGTAGTTTGCATGCATAGATGCATACAGTCAAATGTTTGCATCGCTTCTCTACAGTCCTGCTAGAGGAGATGGTTTGGTTCTGTATTTGAATGTGCACCAGTATTCCAATCAGACACCAAGCTAAAAGTGTATCTGCATTTACAGGGGTATGAGCCAGAGAAGAGCGTTATTCAAGAGGCACAAAGACTCTCCAGAGAGGTGAACTCCTCTTCAGGTGTCATCATTATAAACAGACCTGTGGTCCATTGACGTCTTATGAATAAATATGAGTTATCATTTTGTCTCAGCATGGGACCCAGCTCCTTCTGACCTCTGACCCAATGGAGGCTGCCCACGGCAGCAATGTTTTGGTCACTGACACCTGGGTCAGCATGGGACAGGAGGAGGAGAAGAAAAAGAGGCTCAAAGACTTTCACGGTTACCAGATTACAATGCAGGTAAAGAAGGACCTTATTTTAGAATAATTATTAAAGGCAAGATTCCAACATTTTTATTTTTTCAGACTCTTTTTGGCATAGAAATCACTAAGGGCCATCAACACACTTGCCAGTAGCTTTTGCTGAAATTAGCAGTGGCCTGTGCCTGTTCTAATACTGGTCCCTTTGACAGCCGCAAACACACTATGACAGTAAACAGATTAATTCAGAGAAAAATAATTTATTCGTGTTAGACATGCTCCTGTCTGATAAGCTGTTGTCCTGGCTTTAAACAAAGAAAACAAAAGCTGCAACCAAGCTGCTAAACTACAGACTTCATCCAACATGTGAATAAGGAAGTCAGGTTAAAATAAAACTAGATGCACAAGATGCTTTTCACAGTACATTAGTATATGCAAGATACAGGTTGGTATTATAAAAAAAAAATAAAATTCAGTATTTCTGGCACTGTCCATGGGCAAAGGAACTAGAAACAATTCTAGACAGTTTTGACTGTAATAAAAGCCAAAATGATCTATCAGAGCATGTGCAGGGATTCTATGTTGGTTTCTTTTCTTCTTTATGTTATGCCACCAAGTGTTTCCACACACTGAATTAAGACAAATTCATTAAAAAACATCATATTTTGGTTCTGGGTAATTACAGACAGGAAGTGTGGCCAAACCAGACTGGACCTTTCTGCATTGTCTTCCTCGTAAAATGGAAGAGGTGGATGACCAGGTATTCTACTCCTCCCGCTCCCTCGTCTTCCCTGAGGCTGAGAATAGGAAGTGGACGATCATGGTGAGAGGAAACACTATTATGGTTTTACAGTATAGTTGTAAGAGTTTAACTTGATCCTTTCAGAGTAGTCTTTGCCTCCAGCATGTGCAGGGTATTAATCAGCACGTCTCTCCTCTTTCAGGGTCTGATGGTTTCTCTCTTGACTGACTACACTCCACAGATCCCCATGCTGAAGTTTTAACTTCAGGTCTTAAGATGGCATTTTACTTGGGTTGTCATCATGTATGACACACATACTCAGGTACCTGAGCAGTAGCGGCTGAGTTTTAGTTCACGGTCAGATTTCACCCACTTACGGCCCCATCACAAGACTAGACGGATTACCCCAAAGTGATAAGATTTATGTTGTTCAATTCACTTTCTGATTTAGATTACAGATGGCAGGATTTGCCTTGTGTGGTCAGAAGGAGACTGTTGCCATACATAAGTTATCTGTTTACATTCTACATATACTGTGACTGAGAGCGAGGATTTTGGGGCCCATGTGGTTTTAAAGTGTGAATGTCTTTGTTTGATATATGTTGGTGTCCCCCACCCTCCACCCCCCCAATGTTTTCTTAAAGGCAACTCCTAACCCCCCAAAAAAGTGACTTTGTGTGGACTGTTAGGAAACCTTAAAGAATGTTTGGCAATAATGTGAAATTTTTACACTTATTAGTGGGTTTAAATGAACACAAACACTGGTGTTATCAATATCTTAAGCCAAATGAACATTGTGTTTTAAGAGAGATATCCCTACCCCTTAGTTAAACATGTTTTATGTTGTTTTTTTTTAAGTTTTATGAATACACATGTGCCTTTTTACAACATATTCTCTGCATTATGTAATGCTGCCTCTGAGCTTTTGGCCCACGATCCTGTGATGCTCTGAAGATTAAACAGAAATTAAGGGGAATGAAAGTGTTGGTCACAAACTATAAAAAAGGATATCACACACTATATAGTATATAGTTTTAGTCCATAGTATGTAGTAGTCCGCTATATGTGTGTGGCCCTCTTTTTATTAAGAGCTATATGAAAAAGCACTTAAAGAAGCTAAGAGCAGCCATAGTTGCTGGTCTTGCTATTATTCTTGTTATCCACACTTCTACTTCAGTAAGATATTAAAGTACCCGACAGTATATACACACCGATCAGCCACAACATTAAAACAAGTCAGTGGTTTTGTGGCTGATCTGTGTGAGTAGAGCTGACTCGTTGAGAACAACCACTTAAATAATCATTTATATAAATTTTCATGTGAAAATGCCAAACATTTACCGATTCCCTCTTCTCAAATGCGAGGATTTGCTGTTTTTCCTTCTAATCATTTAATTTATTTTTTTTTTAATAATTTTGAAGCTTGGACTTTTGGTTGAACTTAACAAGCATTGTGAATGTGTCACTTTGGGCTCCGGGTATCTGTGGTTTCTCATCCGGCGATTAATTCATAAGGAAAATGAGAAAACACAACCAAGTTCAGAAAACTAAACCAAATAAAGAAAATGCAACCAAATACTGAAATCACCACAAGTACATAAAATATTTTTTTCTATACACTCAGTGAAATTGCGTTATACATATGGAATTGCGAGGCGTTTCATGTATTTTCTCCACCCCACTCATATCGATGAGCGTAAGGTAAATAACATAAACACCTCTCTCTGTATAACGTGGTACGCTTAAACAGCGTCTCCAACCATACACTACAGACTCTAAAATGACCGTCGATTAAATAAACGTCTCTCTCAAATCAGTTTCAGTGAAAACTGAACATTACAACTTTCTTAAGCGTTGGTTTTAATTGCAGTTTGAGCTAGATGCACCTAATAAACTGCACCGTCTTGTGAAATTGGTGAAACTAACATCTTGTGATACTGTCTAGTTGCATGAGTCTATTTTTTTTTATTATTGCAGTTGCACCCACTTTGTGCACACTCCTATTGCAGAGGATGACCGGGGACACCCATAGCAGACCGTTGCCCTCTGCGGGTCTCTTGATTTTGCGGCGCGACGCGGAGGCAGACTGCGCCACCGTGCGGACGGATCCGGTACCGCCCCGGCTCTCATTGGACGACGGAAGCTGACGAGTTTTTGCGGGAAGCTTTGATCTATGCGGGTGGTCCCGGCCGCATAAAAGCGCCCCTTCATTCACAAACGCCACCAGCTTCGTTATTAACCAAACACACGCATATATATTGAGCTCTTGTTTTGTTTTGTTTTGTTTTTCCTTCTTTTTGCAAATGTGACTACGGGCGCCTTCGCTGCATGTTGCACCGGGAGCTTCGATAAAAATGCGCTCCTGAGTTTTTCTTGCTCTCTCGGCGCACAGCTTCTTTACGATTTAGCAAAACGGGAATCAAACTCACGTTATACGCACAACCAACCATGACCGGCCGAGGACGAAATCCCTGCCACAATGCCGACGGTGGTGGTGGTGGTGGTGGTGGTGGGGGCGGCGGCAGAGGGGCAGCCCTCCCCGACGACCACCCACACGCCGGAGGAGTCTGCTGGGAGAAGGAGCCGGAGCGGAGGTGGGAGGAGGACGCCATTGCAGCCGCAGCTGGCCGCCTGCGATCTGGCTCAGGCGTTTGCTAAACTTCACGCCGTCCGCGATCTTTCTAGAGAGAGAGAGAGAGAGAGAGTCTCTCCCCCCTTTTCTTTCTTTTCTTTCTTTCCTTTTCAGGCTCGTTTCCCACTTTTTAGCGGATCGCCAGCGTGCGAACAGACGAGGGAGATGGACGTTTTTTTTGTCACCTCGGAGGAGAAAATGCGGAGCGACGGAGCCGAGCCGAAGCAGGTAAAAGGGGGGATAGGCGGCCGTGTTTTCGGGGGAAGGAGGAAAAAAAATGGGGAGGAGGGGGGGAGTTGACAATGGGAGAAAGTTTTTAGCTAACATGGGCTAACTAACGGTTGTTGTTGTTTTAGCTAGCGTCCCTGCTAGCGAGCCGCAGCCTCTTCGCGCATATATAAACTTTTTACATTTGTCAGAAGCGAGCGGAACAGAAAGCTAATATGTCGCAAAAGAAAAAAAAAAAAGTGCGTTAAAGCTTAATTTTTTTTTACCGCAAACCATTCACGCATCTCTAACCGCGCCGGGAGATAGCGACAGATCGCGGAATAACGCGAACTAAGGAGGCTGCCGTCGGGCACGTTTCTCGACGCTTCGTTACGGGGTCGGACTCGATCGCCGAACGAAACGCGTTGCATCAGCGGGTTTTTAATCGGAGTCGAGGCTCTCGAGTTCAGCGCAGAGCTCGTAGTCGGGTCGTGTCTCGGTCTCACGTCCCGCGGTTGACTCGGTGACTCGATCCACCGAGGATGTCGAAACTACGAGCCGGTGTCGAAGGAGGTTTTCAGATCCTCGGCTCGGATCAAGAGCGGCGATGCAGCGCAGAAGGGACCGAAATGCGACGAAGCCGTCGTGAGTTCACGGCCCTGCTAAGTTATCTGCGGGAGTCACTGGACGATTAGTCGATCAGTCGTTTAGTTGATCGACTAATCGAAGGTTCTTCGGTTCAGACAGCTCAATGTGACGACTTGCGTTTTTTTTTTCTTTAATCTTATATGTCAGGAAATTAGGCTGTTTTTGACTTAGAGATGTTTTTTTAATAGCTTCGCAGGTAAATAGATTTATACAAATGGATCATACATTATGTTTTACCAAAAATATGTGCTATATTTCACAATTAAGCATTTTAACCAGTCGTTTTTGGCAGGTTAATGATTATATCAACATCGTAACTTAAGTGTCATTCAGATTTTGTACTTTTGGCCTCATAAAACACGTATTTTGACAGGCGTTTATTTGCTACTTTCTTATATTGTATAGACTAAATGATTTAAACATACAACAACAATGTAAAAAGGATTAACGTAGACTCTATATTTACCGTTATGCTTTTGCACCTCTGGAACAGTAAGAGAAATACACCAGAAAATTTAAAAAATGTACATATTGCATTTAGAAATGTTAAGTAAAGCACATGATTTGTTGTTACGGAGCTAAAATATGCAAATAGACTAATGGGGTCTTTTAAACGGAAGGTTTTCACAATCAGTTCTTTTCTTTCTTTCTTTCTTTCTTTCTTTCTTCTTCACAATCAGTTCTTTGTGATACCCTTTTATCCAGTTTACTTTCTAACCACATCATGCTCCTCAGCAGTCTCCCACCATTCCTTCACCTGTCCGGTGGCCCAACCCTTCACCATGAACACCAGTAGGAACTGCACCGCGGCGGGGAATAGTGAGGGTCTGGCTGCCCTGGAGTCGGTCTCCATAGTGACCATCACGCTCCTCGCCTGCCTGGGGAACCTCTTGATTGTGGCCACCCTCTACCGCAGGCCTTATCTTCTCACACCCAGCAACAAGTTTGTGTTCAGCCTGACCCTGTCCAACCTGCTGCTGTCCATGTTGGTGCTGCCATTCGTGGCTGTGAGCTCGGCAAAGAGAGAATGGGTGTTTGGGGTGGTTTGGTGCAACTTCACCGCCCTGCTCTACTTACTCATCAGCTGTGCCAGTATGCTCACCCTTGGAGCTATTGCCATTGACAGGTTAGTGTCCAAGAATGATTGTAGGCACTTGGTTAATAGATGTTATTGTTATGTCTTGCAGAATAATAATAATAATAGGTGAATATTGTGTCCTTAAACCTGCATTAATAGATTACACTTTGGTGTAGTGCAACAAGCTGTAAATGCAATATTATTATTCACACATCCGACAGTCACAGAACAACATAAAGATTAATTTTGAGTTGTGTGAGTTGACCACCTGATGAATGTCCAATAGTCACTTTCATTTTATCTCTATTTTGCACTTCACCAACTCCTGAGAAGAATGTCTGGATCTTTGTCAGCAAAATGCTCCACTATGTTCACCAGCTCATCGCTGATGCCATTTGTTGTTGGATTGGTTTTGTCATATAGATTTATCAAAAGTTTTTCACTAAACTAAAAAATAAAATTTCAGGCCGTAAGAACAAAACAGAAAAAAACAAAAGCTTAGGGGAATTGCATGGTTGATTGATGATTCTCACTACAAGCACCACATTAAACATGATACATTACTCATCTGATCAATTGTTAATACAGAAAATTTGATACAACTTTAAATTCAAACTTAAAACAGACTTGACTGTCTTTATGTGGAGAGAGCAGTGGCCTAAGGGTTAGAGAGGAATGTCTAACCCTTAGAATTTGTTCCCATGCCCCTGAACATGGCAATTAACTGCCACTGCCAGTGCAGCTGCTCATTGGCCAGTGGTATCAGATTCTGGTTTTATTAGGCAGCTTCCAGGTGTTAGTGAGTGTGAAGCAGAGTTTTTGTGAGAAGCAATGTATAACCTCCTAAAATGATCACACTTGTTCCATAGTAACTTTAAAAGAGGTACGTAGCTGTTTTGTTTGTTTTTTTAAGTGACCCAGTTTTTGTTGTAAGTTGAGTATCATTTTTATGGGAAAAACAAAACAAACAAACGAAAAAAAAATCTTGGTTCTAGGCATATAATATATAGTTTTACTTCCATATGTGATTGATATGGTTGCAGTTGTTAGCAGGAGTTCTGGCACCCCTGGGCAAATTACATATTGTGTTGATTTTTGAAGGGGAAATAAATACAGCCCCTGGTACAAACAGACATTTAAAATGAGCCTTTCTTTAAGTGTTAATGAATGTTACTTTTTATTATACAACAATATCTATTGCCTGTGTTACCTTGATGAAGCAGAGAGAGTGGCTATTTTATTAAGATATACAAGCTATTGTGTAAGCTGCTTAAGCAGAGGACCCCATATACAAAAGTAGTTTCAACAAAAGATTTCTTTTTGGTATGTTTGTTTTTTTTGTGGGTTTCTTTTTCTTTTTCTTTATCACAAAGCACACGTCTTGGAGAGATTTCCATTTTTATTACAATCAAATCGCTAATGTTCACCAAGTTTTGACTAGAATTTCCATTCATTCTACTTTTTGAAATTGTTTTGGTAACTTAAGTTTCTTATAAACTTTTTCTAAGGAACAAAACATCTGTATGAGATTAACAGGAACCGGACAACATCTGTCACAGTTGGTAAAGATTTGAACAAAAGCTGATAGTTTCATTTCTCATGCCGTGATATTATCCTGCCCTGAGTGACAACAGTTAACATGTTTTGTGAAAAAAAGTATTCAATAGCAGTTACTTTATTTATTTATTTATTTATTTATTATTATTTTTTTTTTATTTTTATTTTTATTTTTATTTTTATTTTTATTTTTATTTATTTATTTTTTTTTTAAGCAACAGCATTTTTTGTGTGTTTCCCTTTAAGATCAGCCTGTAGCCATGTAAATAAGATTAGTTAACCACACACTTAGGTCATGGTATTTTTCTGAGATTTTTCCAGCTCAAGTGACAAGCATTAGACAGGCTCACACAAAGTAACTTCAAATATTCCCTGACATGAATGCACCATTCATCTGCAGACCTGAGATTATGTCCAGTGATTTCTATATTTAGAAATAAGAAACTGATACACAAATAAAACCACCCACACATACTTAGCTAATCGGGCGGCTGTGGTAGAGCGGTCACCCACCGACCGAAAGGGTGGTGGTTTGATCCCAGGCTCCTCCACTCCGCATGTTGAAGTGTCCTTGGGCAAGATACAGAACCCCAAATTGCCCCCGATGTGCGTCATCAGTGTGTGAATGTGTGTAGATGCTCTATATTGTGAAGACAAAGCACCGTTGAATGTGTGTGTGAATGTGACAGCAGTGTAAAAGCGCTTTGGGTGGTCAAAAAGATTAGAAAAGCACTATATAAGTACAGTCCATTTAATCAACATATCTTAGCACTACTAAACTCCATTTCCTTTTTTCAAGTCACGGACATTTTTAAAAAACGACCAACCAGTTTGCCTCAAGTGTTCGAATGAATTTTTAAGTCGCTTTGCTTAAAAATTGATTGTATATTTAATTATGAAAGCATTCAAAAATTTAAAACTATATCCAGACCATTTAATAAGAATAATGCCATAAAAAATACAATTTACAAATAATGTCTTACAAAATTATTGTAAGCAATATTTGATTTGCTTAATCATTTAAGTAATTTATTATGTAAAAACAGAGCTACCAAACTTTTTGTCTTTTCCTAAATGTTATACACCAAAAGATTAATCCATTAATCCATCATTCAAAAAAAGAAATGATGAATGAATCAAAGAATGAAAATAATGCTAGGTTACAACCCTCATTAATACTTTTTATATAGACAAATTTCACTTAAATTTTTTTGGAATAACATTTAAACCACTTAGATTATTTTGTTATTCTTCTTGTCAGGATCACAGTAACTACATTTTATAGCCCTCTAAGAACTACTGTAAGTTTTCTCTGTGGCATACTGTCCTCACTGTTCCCACTTTTTTCCTAATTACCCTGAGCACCACTGGGAATTTTTGATTACAGTACATGTTTGTTCTCCTGCCAAGCCCCTCTCTCTGCTCTGTTTGTAGCATTTTGGGAAACACTTTACAGCATTGTTTGGGGGGGGGGGGTCTGTATCACATACTCAAACCCTCTGTGCTACTTGGCCCAAAAGGCTCCCTTGAGAAAGGTGTAAAGTTCCCTACTCAATGGTTTCCTCTCTATTTTCCTCTCTTGTCACAACAGGTACTACGCAGTACTCTACCCGATGATCTACCCCATGAAGATCACAGGAAACCGGGCGGTGGTGGTCATCGCCTATGTGTGGTTACATTCTCTGGTGGGCTGTCTGCCTCCTCTGTTTGGCTGGTCCTCCTTCGAGTTTGACTGCTTCAAGTGGACCTGTGTTGCATCTTGGCACAGAGAGCCAAGCTACACAGCCTTCTGGGTCACCTGGTGCATCTTTCCTCCCCTTTTCATCATGCTGGCCTGTTACGGTGTTATTTTCCGTGTTGCCCGCATGAAAGCTCGTAAAGTACACTGCGGGACCGTTGTTGTGGCACAGGATGACTCCAGTGGAGCTCAGAGGAATGGACGTAAGAACTCAAGCACCTCAACTTCCTCTAATGGAAGCCGACGGAGCCTTGTGTATGCAGGGAGTCAGTGCAAGGCCTTCGTCACAATCCTAGTAGTGATCGGCACCTTCCTCATGACCTGGGGACCGTATGTTGGGGTGGTGTGTACCGAGGCTTTATGGGGACAGGGGAGTGTTTCTCAGGGGCTAGAGACTCTTGTAGCATGGCTTTCCTTCTGCAGCGCTGTGTGCCACCCACTCATCTATGGTCTGTGGAATAAAACGGTGAGGAAGGAGCTGCTAGGGATGTGCTTTGGAGACCGCTACTACAGAGAGTCCTTCGCCACTCGGCAAAGGACGTCTCGACTCTTCAGCATTTCCAACCGAATCACAGGTGGGAGAATTTTACATACAAATCAGTATGATAGAGAAAGTTTTACATATCTCTGTATTTTTCACTTCTTTAACTTAAAACATTTAATCATAGACTAAAAATCTGGATCAGCTTTATTGGTCAAGCATATTTACACATACAAGGATTGCAACACTGATTTCCAGTGGTTCTTAATGTGCGTACAGACAGTACTGAGAACAGAAGTTCAGGAAGCTGCACATAGACAGACAGCTGAAACAACACAACAAAGCTTAGGGCTGCAGCTAACAATTATTTTCACGATCAGTTAGTCTGCCAAATATTTTCTTGATTATTATGTCTATAAGATGTGAGAAAGTAGTGGAGGGTGTCCTGCTGTAATTCCCCAAATCTCAAAACGCTACATTAACAATGCTTGTTTTATTAAACAATCAGTCCAAATAGCAAAACTAATCTGCTTGCAGTCAGATAAGACAAAGAGAGGCAGAAAATCCCTACATTTAGTTTTATCCAGCAAATATTTGGAGTTTTTGCTTAAAAAAACAATGAAACTACCAATGGATTATCGAAAGGGTGGCTGATTGTTTTTTTTTTTTGTCGATTTTAACTAATCAATTAAGCATCTCATTGCAGCAGGTCAAACACATCTGAACTGAGGTATGCAAACATAAACATATAAGCCTTATGTAAAAGGAAATTGGTACAATGTCTATATATAGCTAAACAGTAACTATAAACAGTGATGAAATAGTGCAGCGAGTACTGGAATAAATATTGATCAGTTGTGTAATGAATTACTTCATTGAGTAATTGATGTATATTACATGTGTATACATATTGTTGTGCTGTATACAAAGCCTGCTTAGGTTTACATTAATTTGTTTTTGCGTGGTGTATGTATGTATGTATTTATTTATGTTGTTTTATGACAAGAACGTGTTTGTGTTGGTTCAGACTTGGGTATGTCCCCACACCTGACTGCCATGCTGGCAGGTGGAGGGCACCAATTAGCCCCTGGGAGCAGCACAGGAGATACTGGCTTCAGTTTCACTCAGGACTCAGGTAAGTGCATCACACAGGAAGCAGACAGATTTAGAAGCAGGCTCTTTCAGTGTGTCCAAAATCCATCATATATATCAATTATACTTACCTTCACAGTGTGCTTTTTTGGCTGTGAGTATGCAGCATACTGACAGGGAATGACAGAATACATGAGCTCTCTGCTGTCACTCAAACTGTGACTCTGGAAAGTCTCTTCCAATTAAACTTTATCCATTTTCAGGCTTTACTTTTTGCAACTGTCTTCAATTCCCCTTGCGCATTGTATTGTGGGAGAACTGTGTACATCAACAACATGCTCAAAAATCGACAACATTTAGTATGAATTCTGGCCATACTATAATTATACATGATACAGCTATCACAACTGCTGATAACAGGGATGGGTGATGAACAGAATTTATCAGATAATTAGACATTTTGAATCTCTAACAAAGCCTAAATTTATTCAGTCATTTGCAACCAGATGATTTGAATCCAAGGAAATACCTAAAATAACCAATTCATTTGAGACATGTTGAATGATAAACTAAGTAGCTCACAATGTAAAAGTAGAGAATATTAACCTAAGGCCCTTTTAACTGGTCCTTCAAAAAAAAAAGTAGGCAAGTTATTTTCTCGCCAAACCAACACAGACCAAGGACACAAAGGTTTGTTAGATTTAATGTTTCTGCAAAATGTGTTAGTGTTCTTGTTTTTCTGGTTTGTTTGTTTTTTTTAAGTTTGATGGAAAATCTTTCCCATAAAATCTAAAAAGAAATTCTCTATATTCAGATAATTATTTCACATGGCCACAAACTCTACCTGGCCTTTGATCTAACAATGACATCCATTATTTATTCAACTGTTGAGAATTTTAATGGTAGACACTTAAGAGATTAAATGTTTAGATAATACGGGGAAAAGGCTCACTACAATTCCTCAGGGCCCATTTTTAGATATCTTGTTTTGCCAAAGTAACAATCCAAATCTCATATGCATTCATTTTTAAATTATGCAAAACAGAGAGAAACAGCAGATTCTGACATTTGAGAAGCAGGAACCAGAGGCACTTTATCATTTTTCTTGATAAATGACCTTAACAGTGAATTTATTTGTCATCAGATTTTCAGGGGATTACTTGTCTGTTCATTGGCTAATAATTTCAGCACTACAACTACTGTCTTTATGTTGAATGCTAATAATCAATTTACTGCCTGGTCCTTACATTTAGTTAATGAATACTGGTAGTATTACCAGCAGAATTTTGATCTCTCCTAACAAATGCTTTTAATTCATGCTATTAAACTGTGGCTGTCCTGCTTTTTAAACCTCAGCTGTTCATCTGGCAGGCAGAAGGTCTTACTAACTCTATTGCGTCATGCTCACAGCTTTGTTATAGTCAGCCTCACATTCCTGTTTCATTGGTCATGTTTTCATGAGAATGATGGAAATAGAGCAAGTTAAGTCATGTGTAACAAAGACATGTTAACCTGTTTGTTTACTTTTCTGGCAATCAGCAGTATGAAAATGGATTTCCCTTTTTACACTTACGAGTTTTTTGTAAGGTGCTTCTCCCAGTTAAGCAGGATTTTCTCCCCCCCCCACAGGCACAGACGTAATGCTGCTCGATAACTTCTCCATTGACGGCTCCTCCCAGGCACAGCAGCAGGGACATCTGTCTGGGAAGAGGAGGAGCTCGGTCACCTTTGAAGACCAGGTGGAGCATTCCAAAGGTATCCCTCATTTCCCTGCTCCACGAAAGATTAGAGAGGAAGGAGCTCACTTCGCACTCACTGAGCGCTTGAGAAATGAGTTTGTGGTCACCAAGCTACAAAACAAATCACTCTGTCCATAAGAATCGTATAGGGTAGCCTTGTGTAATAGACCTGACAAATAATTCAGTATCTACCTTTTTTCTCCCCAGTTGAAAACACATCCTCAGTCCAAGTCCAGGCAGAGGTACACAAATCTCTTGACACTTTTGCCTCTTGCCTGGCAAAGGCTATAGAGAGTGATGCAAAGCTGACTCTGTTCGGGGAGGGTCTGGCTCTGCCGGGGGGACTGTTCACAACGAGGGCAGCACCAAGACCCAGATACCTGGACGGTCAGAGACTGAGGCTGGAGAGTATCGATGAAGGGATCGTCAAGGATGACAGAGATGAAGAAGAGCAGGACGTGGAGGAGAAACCAGCTTGAACACAGCTGGTCCGGTAACTCAGTGGACAAGCTTTGACCATATTCGGTTTATTTGTAGTGAACTGTAAGGGTTTCACAACCCTGACACTATTATATGTGACCTTTTCAGAGTGTAGCTTGTCCTGTCCTGTGGTACAGATTATGAAGTCTCGATACACATAGGTACCCCATACTTGAAATAATTAGGAAACAGGAAGAGGCACATAAATCATTCCACTATGTTGGACCACACAAAGTGCTCACCATCAGTGTCTTTGCAAGCTTTTGTATGGATTAATGTAATCAAATAGGAAGCCTTAACTACTGTAACCTATCTGATTGTTGTATTAAATTGTTTACTTCTATATATTATTGTTATAGTGTGTCCTCAAAAAATATCAAG
The DNA here is from genome assembly GCA_016859345.1 of Istiophorus platypterus. Taxonomy (NCBI): domain Eukaryota; kingdom Metazoa; phylum Chordata; class Actinopteri; order Istiophoriformes; family Istiophoridae; genus Istiophorus; species Istiophorus platypterus. The sequence goes on along the minus strand of CM029122.1, from coordinate 10,333,050 downwards.
AACATGTGCCTCATTAGGGCTGGGCAATATGAAAGAATACAATCTTCTAAAGGACTCACAACACTTTTCCGCTCATTGTGCCTGATTAGACCGACCTCTTTATCGGACTGTGTGGGTGTTTACAGACTCACACTTGAGTACCAATATTATAGGTACAATATTGGTACAATATTGGTACATTATGACCTCTGGTAGTTCCCCATCCTGCTTCATCCTCTTACATCTTGATGCTGTGTTTACCTCACATGTAAAGGATATGAAAGATGGTTTACACCAAGCAGGCGTAGGCATCAACAGACCACTCAAACCATTGACAGGAAGGCGGCATAAGCAGTAGTCTAATCAGTCAGGATAAGCGCAAACGTGTGTGCATGCATGTGCAGGCCTTTTTAATTTAATAATGAATACACTTTAAAGGGAGCGGATAAGATTTGTGAGTCCTTATGGAGATAAAAATAAGTTGTTAGTTTGAACTTGGAATGTGGGCAAGGTAGATTTGTCCATTTTAAAGCTTAATGGAAAATTAGTCACCAGGCCCTTTTCTGACAGGTCGCAGTAAGAGGATAACAAGACTAAACTACAGTGGCACTCGGTAGAGCATACACCTCTGCCACGACAAAATATTTACGAAAATGTCAAATGTGCTACCTGGCAATGTTAAGGAAAATAATTTATTTAAAAAAAGAAAAAAATTCTAGATCCACACAAAAAAGTCAATGGGTTCTAACTTGGACAATGCAGGGAAGACAAGGATCAATCAGACACGGATTAAAACATAACCTCCTTGGTGTAGGTGAAAAATGCACGACTTACTGCAACACTAGAACAAAGGCATTGTTGTTAGTTACAACTGTGCTTTTCCTACTACGACTTATCTAAATATCTAATTTTGGTTCTTCATTTTGTCTCTAAATTGTCAGTAAAAAGTCGAAAATGCCCAGTATAATGTCCCACAGCCCAAGGTGACGTCTTGAAATGTCTTCTTTTGTCTGACCATCAGTCCAAAACCCAAAGATATTCAGTTTATTGTCGCGTACAACAAAGAAAAGCATCATCTTAACATCTGTAAAGCTGGAACCGGAGGATTCTTGGTATTTTGCTTAAATTATGACAAACTATGAGTCGATTATCAAAATAGCTGATGATTGATTTTCTGTCGATCAACTAATTGATTGACACCTCACTGCAGTTACATTAAAATTGGCTGTAGGTGTAAATACATAGGAATGAATAGGAATTAACTGGTATATTAAACAGGTGGAATTCCACTTTCGATCTTTGTTACGATCCATCAGTTATTACAGTGGTATATTACAGTGGTATATCTATTGCCCAGCCCTGAGCAACATATGAACAGAATCTGTGGGCCAAAATTTATTGGTTAGTTGTGTGTTTCTTATTGTATAGGTACCTGCAACAACCACAGGTGTAATAGAAAAAGGGGCATTTTATGATTATCTGCTACAGACATAGACAGTAATTGCACTTGTACATACTTGTTCTCAGAGAAACCACTCTTGTTTTTATGTAATATATGAAAACCATCCAAGTCAAAGCAATACAATAGCAGCAGTATCGTGAAGACCAAATGTGGGAACAAGAAAACAGGCCAGTGAATTAATGAAGTCCAAAATTAGTCATTTGGATACTGACTGTTACTTCAATATTTCAAGGACAGTATATTAACGAAGATGCATTAGAAAGGGCCCAAATTTCATAAAATTTAGCACATAATGGGCAGTGCAAGGCAACAATTTCATAAATAAATTAATGCACGTTGCTATATTGGTCACTGAAAGTCAGCTCACTGAAAAAGATAGTGTTCAGTGTTGAATCTGTCTTAAGGACAAAAATTGTCCTTAACATCGATATTTACTCCTATTATTCTTGTTGGTTTACCTCAGTCTATATACTTCATCATTTCCATTACTATTATTAAAGGAACTGTGAGATTTATAATGAGTAGAGCACAATTCTAGTGCTTCAGTCTTACCTCGTATTTTCATATTATGTTTGAACAGGTACTACTTTTGTAAGAAAAAGCTGTACACCTGAGAAGTGATGTAACCTTTTGATTTTCACCATACAGTAAACACAGTAACTATTAATACCAATATTTGCATTAAAGTTTTGTATCAAGACTCTCTATTAAAAGTTTGATATATATATATATATATTTTTTTTTTTTTTTTTTTACATAAAATTTTCTGAACAAACTGATGTCCTTGTTATGTGCTGCTGTGCTTGTGAAGGTTATGGGAATGTCTGCAGGTGTTCAAATATCTTTAAAAGCACTGAATTCAATTGCCTCAAAAGTTAGAGGCCTAAGAATTTAGGCTTACATTTCATTTACATAGATATTTAGGTATTTTTTTCTGGCCTGTCATAAACCATAACATTAATTTATTTATTTTGTGTGGTTATGGGCAATTGGAATATTTTGTATGACTATAAAATACAAGTTTAAGTTGTTTAATCTTTTGATATGGAGCTTCAGGCAGCACAAACACCTTTGTTATTACTAGCCACGATAGCTAGGACTCACAATGGGCAAGTGTTATTAAACTTATTGTAATTAAGATAACAAATTTAATTTTAAGATAACAAATTAAGTTAGTTGCTTAATCAATCCATCAATTTTCTGGCACTTACAAGGTCCAGGTCATGTTAATCACTTAATTATATTAATTGGAATGATTTTTATATACAGCTTGAAAGTACAGAAAAAATGTGATACAAATGTCAAATGTTCATGTATAAATAACAAGGCCTTATTGTGTTTCATCATTCTTTTACCACTATGACAGTAAAAAAAAAGGTGTTAAACTGAATTCTAGTCTATGTGGCTTGTAGAAGGGCTTTACTTTCAGTTTGGTGAACACTGCAAAATATCTACAAAAACGACAAGCACATCCTGCACACCCAAAATCGGGGTTATTGCTGCCTCTTATGTTTCACCAACAGTTACAAGTTATAGGGCTAAACATCTGATTTTCTGAAAAATAAATACAGAGCGCTCTTCAAAAAAATATCAAGAAGGTTGTTCAAGAGTTGCTTCTGTTTGAATTCCACCCATCAAAAGCTTTTTTTATTGATGTTTGGGAGAAGCTCTGCACACATGAAAACAGCCTTGTTAAGATTCTGATAAATTAAGGCCAATGAAGGCAGAGTTTGAAAATATAATTTTTTTTATTCTTTATTTTTTTTTAAACTGGAGGTTTGGTTTTATGAGTGTACCAATCCTCTGTGGTCTGTTTTTCATCCCTCTCTGAGGCTTATCTGACAATTTTATAGGAGCAAAATGCTAATTCAATTCATCTCCAGTCTTTAGAGAGTCTTCTAACCATCTGGATGGAAAAAAATATTACATCTGCTGCACAGTTTGACTGTGTCCAAATCTGCACAAAGATTGTAGCTAAAAGTGAAACATATCCCTGTTAATTAGCACAAGAAGCAAAGTTAACTTTTTCTGTCTCCATATTTTGTATGGATCAGTGTTACTCTATTATTTTATACAGCACACAACAAAACTGATTACATCCCTGTGCAATATCACCGAAATGTTAGATTGCTCAAAACTGCGCCGTCTTATAATAGTGGTACTATCTTTAAGTTGAAGTATAGAGAATTCAATCTGATGCATCATTAAAAAACAGGTTAGACAACTTAAAAAGTACGGGCCCCAAAGTAAAACCTCAAAGCAACAACAGTGAGTACACCTGGCATTTAGCTAAAACTAATGAAGACTAATTGCATGAACAAGGTGAAAGAACCTGTGAACCCTTCAGTTTTCTCGCTTTCGACCTCTGATGTGTCCAGGCCAACACGGTGAGGAAATGCCTGAACAAGTGGGAAACCAGACTGAGACTTGACAAAGGTGGGACCGAGCCTGAGCAGGCTACCGAACACAAGCTGGAAACACAGCGGCCGTCCTTGAAATGAACGCCAGCCACGAGTTGCTGTTTATGGAACCTTTCACTGACAGGTGAGTGCTTCAGACAGTGCGAAGGACTTGGCGCTAAGTCAACCTCTACGGACAGCGTCCAAGAGAGACCTGCAAGATTAAATTTCACCAAAGGTAATGAAAGACGCGCCTGCTGAATCCTGGCAGCACATCCTTTTGGTCAGATGACAACAAAAATCTGTTTGGTTCAGAAGGGGTCCGGCATTTTTGGCACGGAGCCGGCCAGCACCGCCACAGCGACCGCACAGTGGAACACGGAGGAGGGAGCTAGCAGATATGGGGCTACAGGGAGCGCAAAAGGCGTAGGGGGGAGATGACCTTTATAGACGGCACTACGAAGGCAAGTTTCTGTAACTAAATACTGAATGAAAAGACGGCTCAAACGGTCTCAAGAAGCTTGGCAGGAGAGGAACTTTCCAACAAGACGACGATCCAAAACGCATTGTGACCCGGCCAAGCGCGTCCCCGGCTGGAATCCAGCAGAAAACCTTGGACTTTTCTGAAGTGGAAGGTAGAGCAATAAAGCCCCCTCCAGCAGTGTGCTGCCGAAGAGACTCATCCGCGAAGAATGATGGCAGAACATCTTTCCAGGGACTGGCGTCATCCTCCGTCCAGGAGGAGCCAATCCATCAACGACAGTGAAGGCGGGAATATGAAATATTATAAAAGCAAAGGAATGCTATTTCACTGATGAAGAGGGTACTGACTTTTGTTGTGGTTGGGTCTTTTATACGTACCTGTCAGTAGAATTTAATTAGTCAAACATTTTTTTTGTTCAAATCAATTGAACAAATTTTTCTTGGGCGAATAAAACTGTATTAAATGTGCTGGGCTTGTAATTACTTATAATTTTAGTGACCATGACAAGGGCTGTACTCAGTTTTGTCGTATTGTGTATTTCAAAATACTTTGGTATGAATACCCTGTCAGGAATCAGTGTGCATAGTAGAGGTTGTTATATATATCTTGAATTAATTTAATTTACCGTGTTTGATCGATGAACAGTCACCAATAGCTTTTATCTTCCAGACAAGTGCAGACATCTTGGAGATGCCATTTAGCTTTATTCTGTAAAAGTTTATAATTTAGTGACATGATCCTTTGAGGAGAAGAACCTCGGCTTTTTTTTTTCTTCAACAAAAAAATTAAAGCAGTTTCCATGTTTGTTTTACTTAAAGTCCTCGTTCACATGCGTAACTGCTGGAGCAGCACATCAACATTTAGCTTTGTGCTACAAATTCAAAATGTCACACGTTAACACTGATCGAAGATCACGCTCTCCTAACAAAATAATATTGCACTTAACATCCTTGCACTCCAGCCACCATTATTCTCACAGTAATTATATATATAGATATATATATATATATATATATATATATATATATATATATATATAAATATATATATATGTATATATAAACACACACACATACGCATAATGACGTCCTTTTTGCATTCACACATATGTAGTTTATCCTCATACAGAAACATCAGTAAGAAAGTCATCTTAAAAAACACACGAGGGCTAGAAATTATACTAATTTTCAAAAGGAAGTATTCTACACTATACTTGTACAAATCTCTGGGTTTTTTTTCCAAGTGCTATACAGCAAGAAGAAAGTGTTTTCTTTAAAATAAATTGCCATCGGGCTACTGCTCATCTTCATTTTCCTGGCCCGAACCTTCAGAGCGATCACCCTCTAGTCGATCTATAAGATGGAAAAAGCAGACATTAAAGAGAGGGATGGAAAATCAAGACGTCCCACAAGGAGGAAAGCACTTCAAGTAAGCAGTTTCTCTACCCGGACATTAACAGGCAAAAATGTTCTAACGATTTGCACAAAGTTAAAATAAATAAATGAATAAAAATAGAAAAACAGGGTTTTGCGGTGTGTGTGTGCGCGCACGTGTGTGTGTGTGTGTGTGTACCTGATCTGATGTGATTAAGGGAGGCCAACATTCGGAGCATGAAAGACGCTGGGACCGTGATTGTGTTTCTTGTTTCCTCTAGCATCAGCTCATTCCGAGTTATTACCTAAAAAGAGGAGGAGAAAGGAAAAAAGGGAAAAAGTGTGGGGGGGCCTTGACTTAGTCAGATATCAGGAAGGAAACAAAAGCTTTTGTGCCAGAAAGAGGGAAAATCTAACCAGGATCTTGGCTTGTTGTGACAGATCTCACCATGCAGGTTAAGTTGAGGAGAATCACCTCTGGCACTTTACTTCAGAAACGAATGAATAACATTTCAATAATGTATTAAGACTGAATTTATTTACACCAGAAACTTCTCAATATAGAACCGGTTTGCTCATAGAAAGAGTGACGTTGATGGAGCGAGCAGTTTATCTTCCTTAATTTTGTGGTTGGGAGATGTTGCTTTATCAATCATTTTTAATTCATACAAGTATCGCAAACAATGACGGAGGTACAAATATCTTTTGCTCCTCTTTTTCAAAGTGAAAGTAGCTTTTAGTATTCGATCACCAGTAAAAGTCTTGCACTCCACATCCTACCTCAGTGAAAGTGCAGAAGTATGAGCAGCGGAGTAAAGTATCTAAATTACTCGCTATGCAAAGATGCATCATTTACAGTGTTTGTAAAATCTTGATATGAAAACGACTATAGTTGTGAAATACATAAAGTAAAAAGTACAAGCTTTTCTTCTGAAATGTGGTGATGTAGAAATATACTGTGTAACAAGATTAAGGGTCAAGTAGAGCACAAGTAACTCAAAATTCTACCTCAGGAGTCAAGTATTTGAGAAAATGTGCTTCGAATATATATCAATGTTGATTCCAGGAAGTAGCTCATGGGGATCTAAACAAACCTTGACCCCTGATCCCGCTCAGCATCTCCACAATGAATTACAACCAGCTCTGCAAATACTCAAAAAAAAACAAACAAAAAAAAAAAACACTGGCTCTCTTCTCCGACGTACCTCATCAGCGAGGACTCTGTTGAAAGATGGCGACTCTTCCAGCGGTGACCAGATCTTGATATCGTAGTCTATGCCTGAAGAGGCCAGAACTGAAACAGACCAGACGATGAGAAGTTAACTTAGCGGGGAGCATCGTGACGGTGGGGATGAACTGGGGTCCACAGTGGCGGTGAGTGGGGACTCACTGGGGTCGTAGGGGTGCGGCTGCAGGCAGTTGACCACGTGGTTGTCGGCTTCGAGCAGCATGAGGTGCTCTGCGGTGTGTCTGTCCCAGATGAAGATGTGGCCGCAGTCTGAGCCGCTCATCACGAAGTTGTTGCCCCAGAAACAAGACTCCTTTATCTATACATAATAAAACCACCTTAATTTTATTAAACCAGCGATTCTTAAGAGGGGGGGTATGTAGGGCACCGAATTCCCTATGAAACCACAAACCCTTGTTTTTTTCTTTTTTTCGTTCCCAGATTGAACACACGAGATACATCATGTCAATTTGTGAGTTTTGCAGGTGCTGTTTCCGGTGTTTATGCTATTCCAAGCTAAATCCCCTCCTGGCTTTAACTACATATCTAATGTACAGACATGTGCTTGATACTGATCTTCTATTTTAACCAGGAAAAAAAAGGCAATAAAGCTAAACTGCTCGTTGGTTCCACACAGCCTCGGAAAACCCCTCCTCCCCACACTTTTTCCACCGACATGACCGACGACGTCTGTAACTTTCTGATACCAAAAATCCAACATTCACACCCTGACATAAAACAATCTGCCTTGTCCCTAAAATGTTGAACTATTCCTTTAAGAAAAGGAATAGGTCTCCAAACTCAAAAAAAAATATGATGTCAATGAGCCGGGGTTTACCATCGTCCTGGAGTTGCGGTGGCCCTTGTAGACCATTTTGACTGAGGGTCTCCTGATATTCTGGGTCTCGCTCTCCTCCATCTCCCTTCTTTCTTTCCTCCTGCGAAACAGCTCCTGGATACGAGCTGCCGCTGAGCGTCTGACAAACACAACAAAAACCAACGTGTAAATATAAAGCACACACACACACACACACACACACACACACACACACACAAAAAGACAGACATCCCCATGCTGTCACGGATGCTTTTAAGCTCCATGCTGGATATTTTTTTCAACTGATAATAAGCTTTATTTATTTTTTTATTATTTTTTTTTTTTACTCCAAGCAAGAAATCAGCCACTTTAAGAAGCAAAGCACTTGCTTACTCTGTCTAAAATGAATCAAGCCATTTTATCATTCTAATCCAAAGCCTTGCCCATTCACTACCAGACAAGAGTTTCGCTGACTTCAGTCAGATTCAACCGGATTCACGTCGATATGATTTTTCCAGGAGGTCCTACTGAAAAGAATCAGAACTTCGTATTGGAGGGCTCCTTTCCATCAGGATCCCAAGCACACATTCATCATTCACTCTTTTTTTTACCACTCTTTGGTATTACATCATCGAAATGCCCACACCACTTGTGGAGTCAGTACTCGCATGCACAGCGCTCTAAAGCTACAGTAAGCTTAGTGTTTATTAGTTTGTTTGTATGTTTGTTTGGGTTTTTCTTTTTGTGAGTGAAATGACCAAACCAACACAAAACCGTTATCTTCATACCACACGCTGTTGGGTTTTAAAGCTCCGCTGCATATCACACACCTGTCGGGTTAGATGCTTTTAGTTGCCAGTACAAAGACTTTACCTGATCATCCTATCTCCTACTGCAGATCCTCTGGTATTAAATCTATATTTGTAGTAAAACAGTCAGTGATCACAAAATACCCAAATTCAGCATAGCCACCCTTTAAAATCTAAGAGATGATCAACTGCATTCAGACACAAGGTTGTTTTCGTGCTTGTTCAAACTAGAGCAAGATCCTGTCTAATGTACCTCTGTCCCTGCCCTCTGAGCCTCGCCGATGGGATGAGGATCGGATCGTCATCGCTGTCGTCGGAGTCCTGGTTGCCCCGTGCAGGCTGACTCTGGCCCTCCCACTCTGCTGGGAGGGAACCCCTGGACTGTGGCCCTCTGCCGCGGTGGAGAGGGCCCTCCGCTGTGGGCTCCGCTCTCCTGCAGCCTCCCGACGTGTCCTCCGCACCCTCCGGCTGACTCCTCTCCGGCGCCGCGCCCTTCCCGTCAGAGGGCCCCACTGTCGGGGCTGGAGCCGCCGAGCCGCTGGGGGCGCTGGAGGAGCAGGAGGCAGGACACGGGGGCTCTGCCGAGTCACTCTGCAGCCTGGGGGCCTCAGAGGGAGCTGAGCGGAAATACACATTAAAACATCTATGACTTTGGAGTATTTTTTAAACTGTCAACGTCTATGTTTCTTTTTTTGTGGTCCATGTATTTGAAAGTATTATTTCTGTATTTATTAAATAAATAAATAAATAAAAACATTCCTTCAAATTTTTATTCGTCTCCTATTGCATGTCTGTGTTTTTCTGCGCAGAAATTCCTTTGATAAAGATCTTCCTGTGGTGATGTATGGTTGTACTGCAGCTTAGCAAGACATGGTTACAGGTACAAGCACTTCTCGTCTTAACATAATAATTTCATGCAAAACATTGTAAGTTTTGGTTTCTTTCTACATGATAAAGATGATGACTATTACTTATTTATTCATATTTCTTGTCATAGCAAAATTTCATGTTCACAGCTGAAAATTTAGTAATAACATTTTTTGTGTAGTTTTAAAAGGGAGAATGAAACTTAAATAGGTACTATCCCAATCTCTTTAAAAAGAAAGCTGTCAGAGCCATTCAAAACATTAATATCTGTAATATCCTAATCTAGATTCACCCTTTTGCTCCACCCACACGCTCATCAGCGATGTCACGAGTGAAACGGGCCTTTACTCGAAACTCAATTTGAAATTTCTGTGGGAGCAGTTTCCATGAGCCTGGAGGAAGGTCTCACCTTGCTCCGACCCTGAGCTCTCCGCCGCCGGACTCTCTCTGCTCTGTGCAGCCACGGCCTCAGATGCTTTGGGAGTTCCGCTGCCCATTGAGCTGGATGTGCTGCTCCTGTAGAGGCACAACACACTTTACCATCCTGGTGGAGATGCCTTTTTAAACTTCCCAAATTTCCAAAATTCTCCTTCCTAATAGTATTTTCGTGAGATTTCGGATTCTCTAATTTCAAATGAGTGTACTGCCATCAAAACAGTCACGCTGGAGTTGTTCTCTAACAGACCCTCACAGCGGTTTCAGAGAGCAGAAGTTCACCGGGCTTTTCTCGCTCACCACTCATCGGTGAAATCCAGCTTGATGGTGCTGGTGGTGGTTCCCTCTGAGCTGTAGTGTAGGCTAAGGACCGGCTCCGCTGCACTGGGACGACTGGTGCCGGGCATGGCGGTGGCGGTGGCGGTGGCGGTGGGAACGCTGCCGGTGGCAGCTGCAGAAGCAGATTCATCAGGAGGCGAACCTGCAGCTTCTGCTCCTCCTGAGGTGGGAGAGGACACAGGAAATGCAAACAAGAAAGACTTGTCGGTGCGGTTGTAAAAACTACTGGCTGCTCCGCTTGACCGTATAATTTTGACAAAATAATTGAGCAATATTTCCTGTTGTTTACAGCATTTAACTGCAGAAAACATGCAACCATCTGTTGCATTACTTCCCATTGATTAACAGCACTGAAGAGAGATGGGAACATGCAGCAGACATTGACAGCGGACACATGGCAACCGACACATATCGACCATCAGCAGCCACAGCAACAAGACAGAAATGCACAGAGACACAAGATACACAAGTCAAACCCCCTGAAGGATCATTACACACTTCAGATGGTTTAGAACACTCATGTTCAGGACTTCTATTAGATTTTTAAGGTGTCAGAGATGTTTTTATTTTTTTTAACTTTTAAATAAATTTAATATTTGCGTATTATCAAGAGTAACTGGGACATTGGTTTCTGTGAAGTTTCAGCTTTGGGCAACAAAAAGAAATTTCTATTTACCCTTGGTTTATCATTGTGAAAGGAAAAGCCTGAAAAACAGATAACTACTGTACAACAGGTCCACATCTGCACTGACTTGGTTGATTAATGAACTAGTCAATAGAGGGAAGATTAATCGTAGACTATTTTGGTAACTGGCTAATTCTTTAAGTCAGTACTTTGAGCTAAAATACCAAAAGGTGAACTCAAGTGTGATTTAGAACTAGACCAAGGAGTCGGCTGACATGTTATTGCAGATGTTCTGGCATCTGCATACATATAAGGTGACAATTAAAAAGAAAACTGAGAAAAAATTATGCCCCATATAATTAAGAGAAAGTGTCGGTGAGTATTTCAACTGTAGAATCTCAAGTCTTTCTCAGCCACAACTCTTTATAACAACGAAGTCGGGGAAACGTTAAAATCAAAAATGCTTGTGTGTGTTATGTCTTTATGTATGATTAACAGGTGATTTAAACAATCAATCAATTATCAGTCAGGCTCTAGGGTAAATATTTGCTTGTTTTCTTCATCTTTTATGATATTGAGCTACAAATCATTGGGCTTTGGACCTTGTGATTTACAACTGACATTTAAATGATAAAATTATCATTATTATTGCAGTATCCTTCAGTCTGGGTAACCATAAATTCTATCCGCACCTTAAAGTACATGTGGACAGATAATGGGAAATTACAGTGATGGCTAGAGAGAAAAAGCAAAAGTATGGAAAGAATGGAGGACAGACTGTGGAGAGGTTAAGGATGAGGATGTGTTTTTGTGTTTCTGAGGGAGGGTGAAGAAGACAAAGCCAGTGGCAGGGTGGTGGTGGGGGGGAGGGGTGGGACGCACCCTGCTGTTCATCAAGAGTCATGGATCCCAGCTGTTTGTTTACCACAGACGAGGGGGAATCTGGAACACAAATGAGACTGGCTAAACATCGGGCACATAGGTCCAAACCTGAGGGCTCACACAGTCAAGGAGCATGATGGTTAATAACTTCAAAGTCAAAAAAAAAAAAAAAAAAAGATCCAAGGCCAAGCAGAAGGAGCTGTAGAGATCAGCCAAAGAAAAAAAAAAGCTTCATCTGATGTCAGGGAGGATCGCTATAGGTGCAACTTCAGCTTTTATATGCAAAAGGAGCATCAGAGATTAGTAAATCTGAAGGAAAACAATAAAATGACAAAATCACACACGCTTTATACAGACGTGCTACTCAATCCATGAATGGTTCATTCTTGTGATGTTACATAAGCTTGGAAATCACAACGATGAAAAATTATTATTTATTCTAAGAAGCAATATGATAACGTAAATATAAACCATATGAGAAAATTTGTTTTTCAACATAGTTTTTAAATGAGATTCAATTATTGAACGAGAATCTGCTCTTCCACTGATTGTGAGGCCTGGTTTGGACTTAAACATATACAAGCAATGACTCTTTATTTTGTGAATGAAATCACTGGCGTTAGATGAATCACTGGTTGATTTAAACAATTTGTACAATAAAGCCCCTTTCAGACACGAGACCTCATTAACTAAACGTGATGCCACTTTTACACTGCGATCCCACGTCCAAAATGGTGCCTGAGTCGCTTTCACATAAAAAACTCTCTAATTCAGTGGCACGTTAACATGACACAAGTCTCAACTGAATGTTGGCTTATACTCTCTAAAGGCTGCAGCAGCACATGGTCATGCATGCGGAGAGATAGAGAGACTGCCTTCCTCCAGGCACTGGGATAGATGTATCAATTCATTATCGCCTCTTGAAAACCAGGAAACCCTGTGAGTGAGGTTCTGGGAGGATTCTTCCTGTGTCTGATCATAAAGAGATTTGCTTTCCCTCTCTGTTGCGGCACAGAAAAGATATTTAAAAAACACCAAAAAACCCTCGTATGACCACTGTTGTCAAACCCACGCTCCCTGCCTACGCTGTCATTCGATGCTTATGCACTGTTGGACATTCAACATTTGACATTAGACATTCAGGCAGCGAAATTGGCTCTCTAATAAAATGTTGAAACTTAGAATCCGCACAAGCGGGCTCACGAGCGTCGGTGAGCTTCCCTCAAGCTCTGAACGGTCATTAATCAAGGGCCCAACTGCAAAATACATTTTAAAAACCACCACTGATGCAGCCTCTGTGTCTAATCTCCTCTTTTCATATGATTGCTTACCAACTGTTTGCTAGTGGTGTACCAGATGCCAAATATTATGCGAGAATTGTTTTTCTTTTTGTAGACGCTCTGTCATGTCTGAATTAAGCCATACCGTACATCAATATTATGTATGGGTCTGAAAAGGGCTTTAGTGTTGATTCTCAAGTTGAAGTTAGATCAAATCAAAGTCAATCCAGTCCCGTTATTATGGTCACTAGTTAAAACAACTGACCAATGTGCATCATCAAACACGGGTGAACAACCACACCAGGCCATGAGGACGCCAAGGCAGAGCCTCACATGTCAGCTGGTGCCACTCCAGCTGGAGAGTTTGCAGGTGAGAACTCAAGCAGCCAATGCAGTGATGGAGTGAGAGCATTAGTGAGTGAGGGGCTGAGCAAACAGTGGGGCTACACAAAGCGGCAGCTACAAAAGGTTAATAAGTACAAGGTGCATTACTGGAAAATGGAAAGAGGATCACTGTGGGATTAGTGGTCAGTTCTGGCAAGACCGGGTCTCTCTGGAGCCTGGCTGTCTCTACAAACAGACATGTCTGATTTGCCCCCATAGAGGGGAAGGGAAGGTTGCCGGGGTAGGGAGGCCCAGCCCGTATGGAAGGGGGGGAGCTGCAGGGGATGGGGAGCTCAGAGGGGAGGGTAACCTGTACGGGGTTGCGTCTCAGTGGCAGCAGCGGCAGAGGTAGCGGCTCTTTGTGACAGTCTCTCAGGGGCTGCAGAGGAAGAAGAACGGGCCGCTCGCTGCCCCTGTCCCGGGGGGTCGGCCAGCCGAAGTAACCTCTGCAAACGCCTACACACTAAACTTATGGGCAGCCGGTGAGGACCGTACTCTGACAAAGAGGCAGAGGAAGAGAGGGAGAGTGAATGCACGATTAGAAGACTGAGCGGGAGGGAGATGTGAGGAGAGGACTGAGGAGGAAAAAGAAAATAAAAATTAAAAAAAAAAAAAAAGGAGGAGGAGGAGGATGCTGAAGGAGAAAAAGAGTGAAGTGAGGCTGCTGCTTGAGTGGAGTGGCTCCAACAAACACACAACATCCCCAGGGTAGACTGACTTCCACCTCCACATACTGAACAGAAGAGGATACATATTCACTACGCTACAGAGTAAAATGGGAATTTCTGTGACTGTTTTTGTGAAAACTTCAGAGGTGACATCAGGTGACTTTTCTGTGTTTGCGTTTCGTGTGTGTTTGTGTGTGTGCGTGTTTTTAGCCTTCTACCTGAGAGTGCAGGTTCTGAGGTGCGCGTGGCTGTGGCTGTTGCTGTGGTTGTGGCTGTTGCTGTGGTTGTGGCTGTGGCTGTGGCTGCTGCTGTGGCTGTGGGCGTCGGCGTCGGCGTCCCGGTCGTCTCAGCCCGACTCCTCTGCTCTGAGTCGGGGGAGGAGGCGACAGGGGAGGAGGAAGGCGCTGAACTCTCCACTGATGAGGAGCTAGAAGGAGGAGGTGCCGTGAGTGTCGATGATGACCCTGAGGAGGAAGAGGAAGTGGATTTAGGCATGGGGCTGGCGCCGGCGGCTGCGGGACCTGCGGGCTCTTCTGGAGCATCTGTCCCCACAGGCCTCTCAGGGGCACTGGATTCCCGACTTGAGTCTCCTGCTGAGGCAGCTGAGGTACTGGACGCGCCCTCTGGACGGACGGCTGTTCCTGAAAGCAAGAATAATAACAGGAGTTGGGACTGACTGTCAATCACATACAGGTTTTCTGTCCTGGACGGACTAATGAATGAAGCACATTCACAAGTTTAGCTAGAAATCTGAAACAAAATGCAGTGTCTCCTGTTCTTGGAAACATATCTATCAGTAGACACACTCTCTACTGCAATTAGAAATATGTGAATGGTCTGAAACCACATTTTCATATAGCCTACTCATCAATGTGTGAATACTCCGTTGGCTGACGTTAATATACATGACTGGTTGCCTTTTTTTTTTTTTTCCTTCCATGCTCATCTTTTCTAAATGTTCTTTTTAACATGTTGCACAATGATCCCGATGAAGGCCACAGGCCGGGAGGCAGCTGTGTTAACACCAAGTTGTTCTTCGTACCAGATGTGTAGCTCAACATTGCCAGACTTTCCCCCTTCTCCATGTTCAATGGAAGCAGGTGAAGCTGTGTCAGTCATCGTTATGACAAAAAGATCTGATAAATAAGTAGTTTATTTGAAGTCTCTGGCTCCATAGTTGACCATCTGCTTTTATCTTTACACGCTCCTCAACTAACACATAGTTTTAAGCATATCAAATTAGGGGTGACACTAACTGTTATTTTCATAGCTGATCTATCTGTTGGCTGGTGGAAAAATAATGGTGGAAAATGTCTATCAGAAAAAGGCAAAGAAAAGCAGCGAATGCTCATGGTCGGGAGGATGAAACCTACGAATGGGTTTTTTCTTAAAGGAAAAAAAAGTGGAGAAAGTGACTTAAATGATTATTTATCAAAATAGCTGTCAGCTGTTGGAACCTCACCTCTGGGTCGTGTCTGTGGTCGCGTTCCTCTGCTGCTCTGAGCCTCGCTGGCCTCCTCAAACCAACGAGACAACATGTCTGACATCCGCTGCATCAGAGAGACGTTTGGGCTCTGCTCCCCTGCAGGAGTGAAGGAACGACACCTCAAGACAACGGTAACTAATCAACTGACCGAACATCACACAAACATCCCGTTTACCCGCGGGTTCGGTTGGGAGGCTGAGGACTTGATCAGTCCAGAGGATTGTTATTTCTTTTTGGGCCCTTGGAAATAAAAAAGGGAAAGTATTGATTCTATGATTGAGAGGGGAAAAAAAGGGGGGAATTGTGGAGGCTGGTTGCAAAAATTACAAATAATTTTACAACCATATTTCATATATATTATATTATATTATATATTATATTATATTATATTTGTATCTAATATAATATATATTTTATATATATAATATATACACACACACACACACACACACACACACACACTAACAAACATACTGCTTTGAATGTTTGGGTTGATGGATGTACAGGTCACCTTTGGCGCTGTGATCTTACCGTCTCTCTCTCTCTCACTTTCAGGACGAGCTCGGGGTCCAGTGTCGGACCAGTCGCCTCGTAGACGGAGGCGCTTCACTGGAGGCTGCCTCAGCTGTGGAGACGCACACATACACACATGGAAAGATTTGCAGTTTGTCAGTCAAAGCATGGTCAAAAATAACTCCGCTGCCAAAGCAAAACAGTGCTCGTCTCTGTCACTGTCCCCTTTAAAGTGCCCCCTCCCCCCTAGGTTGCATGACTGAAGTTGCCTTCACTTTCCAGTCCCCTGGCTCTCTCTTCAGGGCAACAGGCTGAGAGCCAGAAATAGAAAAAGGGGGTCTTAGTGCCGGGACTATCAACTGCTTTACTTAGGAAATGTCATCAGGTCTCGACATTGACTGGAGGCGGTGAAAAGGAGCAGAGGATGAAAGAGATAGCGGAACAAATAAGAAAGAATAAGACCCCGAACAAATGGGGTCACAGGTGGAGGAAAGGGAGGGAAGGGTAATGAGTCTTGGCTGACCCCCCACCCACCCCCCTTCAGCCTGAACTATTTTGGACGATGGAGGAACGCTGCCTGCGTCGGTCGCTGTATTTGGAAAGGAATGTGTGTGGCGGCTGCATCTCGACACAGCTGAACACGAAGCTCTGAAACCCCTCGCACCATGATCCAGCACATTCAGTCACATGTGAGGCCGAGTTTTCGCCGTGAACACTTCACTTTATCTCAGGTCCAGTTTTTTTTTTCCCGCTGTTCGTTTTTTACTTGATTTGCCAACTGAGACCTCAACCAAACAGATGTGATGACCCAGATATTCATATGACTCTCATGTCACATGGTGGATTTTACTAATAATCCATCATGTTTTTTTCCATCCTTCATCACTGCAGTTCTTCCTTCTCCTCTATCCTCCTTGACTTGTTTTTTTGGGGTCACTGCTCCCCTCACTGCACTGCATCAGCCACTATAGATCTAGCACTGATGTCCGCAGTGCTGTCAGGGAGGCAGACAGCCACAACCACCAAGGTGCACTCTGCTTACAATGAACAACACCCCCCCCCAAAAAACCCCCAAAGTCTATTCAAATTAAACATCATTATTTCTTACAGTAAAACATACAAGTACTCCCAGTTTGCAGTGGTTTTAATACATTAGGCTCCACAGGGTTTGATGATTTTAATGTGGAGTTGTGGAAGAAGAGAGATCACTGTTTAAGAATTGAGGCTCTACCTTGGGTCCCATTATGTTTTAAATGATTAGCGTATTAGATTAATTGCTCAGGAGATCAGAGAGAAATTTAAACACGGCAGCATTTCAGACACTTGGCTAATCGTTTCGGTTCCTTAATCAAGCAGTTTGTGGCTTTTCTTTGCTTCATATCATGTCGAGCTGAACATTTTTGGGTTTCGGACAGTCGGTCGGGCAAAGGATACGCAAAGACATTTGAATATATAACCTAAGACTCTCACAACTTAATGGTCGTGATGGGAATTGTTCACCCTGTTTTTAGCCGGGCTGGAAGCATGGCTCTAAGGATGGAAGTGCTGATCGATCCAGTGCTTTGGCCAAGACTGAAACATCTCAACACTTTTTAGATGGATTGCCACGAAGTTTTGTAAACATTCATGGTCCCCACAGGATGTATCCTACTGAATTTCCACCCCTCCTACTCTGACTTTTCCTCTTATGAATTTTTTTGGTGATTCCTAAATTTCTCCTCTAGCAGCATCATCAGGTCAGAATTTCTAGTTTTTTGATCAAAACTTTCGTTTACGACCAATATACCTGCAAAATTACTGACATTCCGAGCAGCATTAGGACCACTTTGTGTTTGGTGCTGATTAGCAAATGTTAGCCTGCTATTGCTCAAAACTCAACCTCAAGGTGGCAGTAGAGGAAAAGTCAGTGGATCATGACAAAGTCATTAGGATTTATCCTCTGGGTACCATGGATATATATATAGTTGTTGAGATATTTCAGTCAAACAAACAGAGTAGTGCCAGGCTGCTAGTTCCCATCAGGACACGCGATGTGCGACGTCACGAGAGCTGCACGGCCCGATTCTACCTGCACCTACCTCCTCCCTCCTCTCCTCAGACGGACCCTTTAGCTCTCGGGCCTGGTCATCTTTGGGATTGAACAGGTAGATGTAATCGGAGGAGTAGCTGACCAGCACCTCCTGGCCGTCCTCGCTGTAGCAGAGGGACGTCACCCTGCAGGACTTGTTGGACAGGTGAGCGGGGACAAAACGAACGCACATGCCCGTCGTCCCCCGGCCCATGTAGTTACCTGGGGATGAGAAAAAGGGGGGGGGGGTATTCACTGTGAGCTTCACTGTTCCCTTACTGTGACAAAGCCAAAGTTTTAGAGCCAGACTGCGGAAAATCTTCCGAATCTGAGGTCTGCAACATCAGTTGATGCTTTTTGAAAATCTCCACCCGGCTGAACAAAGCACAAGGCTTTAAATCACCGGCGCCATCCAGCTCATTCAGACACTTAATAAACTTTGAGAGCAAACTCATTTTTTCAGCCTTGCTTTTACCTATAATATATTAAATACTAGATTTTTAGAATTATCCTTTCACTTAGAATTTCATTGTTGTTTCACTTCTTTCCTCTTTTGTATGTATTTTAAATTTAAAAATCACTAAAACCAAGAAAGAGCTCAGATTTTTGCTTTGACTTCCTGTGTGCCACAGAACTGATTTTAAAGATACTACGAAATAGTACTGGAGCCAAAATACATTTCTAATCCGCTGCTACATTATGAACCATCCAGACCCCTTGGATCATCTGCACCAGGTCTGCTTTCTGTCCCCTGAGTTAGAACTTAAAATGGAGAGGCAGTGTTTAGTTTTTATGCTCCACATATCTGGAAGAAAACATCCCAGAAAACATAAGGTTTACTCTAGTTCTTATAAAACAAGACTTTAATGTTCTGTTATCCAGGAAGAAAAAAAAAAAAAAAAGAGGACTTTTTATGCAAAAACACTCAAAAATGATTCCTTAACACATATTTAGCATATAACAAGAGATAACAGTTTATACTGGATTAAAACATGTTAAATGTAATTTTTTTAATTTCACAGTTTCTTGATTTTTTTATATCTTTAATGCTTTGTTGTTGAAAATTTCTTTAAAAAAAGATAATCCCAAATCATTTCTATTTCAAAACAACTACTGAAGCTGCATTTAGTGTATGGATGAATACCTATAGATAAAGTTTATAATGTATTCTAGGTGGTAGGAGCATTTCAAAGGAAGGAGGAGGATCAAATCACATTCATGTACACATCTAACAATATACATTTCCCACAGGTGTACAGGCAAAGTGCAGCAGGATGAGACCTGTAAACCAAGAGAAACGCCTGCCTCATTACCTCCATTTATTATTAACAACTGCTGATAACTGCGAAGGCAAATTGTGCAGATACTCTGCTGAAAAAAATCAAAGGCAAGTTCTAATACAAATCGCCTTTCTTTGCTATGGGGAAGCTCTTTTTTTGCTCTCAAGAACATCTTTAGTCATTCAGGAATTTTTTAACCTGATTTTCCTGTTGTTCTCATCGTTTGATGCCTCAAAGGCGGCGTGAAGCACCTATGCCAACATGCATATAAAGACGGAAAAAAAACAGATCGAATGAGGTCAGCGCACGAGACAGTTTACCTGTCGCTCTGGTGCCCAGCATGCGTCTGTCGTAGATTCGCACTGAGCTGTCGGAGCAGCCCACGGCCAGATAATACGGCACCAGCGGAGAAATGGATATAGAGGTTGCCGCCCTCCGGCAGTTTATCAGGATGTCCTGAAAACAAAACAGCAGAGATTAAGGAGCAAACATATGAAGTTATTTCTGCTCTGTGAGTAGATGTTGCTCTTTGGACGTTTTAAAGAGGAGCAGATTCAACTTTATGATGATTTCGGACGATGTTTTTTTGTCGTGTGATGCTGGATTGTATTGCATAATATAGAGAAATGTTTCTAATATTTAGTAAGATGTTGACCACATTCATATGAGTGAGGGTAGACCACAGAAACACCTCCCAGTAGAGTTCAGTACTAACAATGGCACAAACTACATCCTCCAAAATGACCATCAGTCGAATCCACACCTCTCTGAAACAATTTCAACAAAAACTGAACATTACAACCTTCATATATATATAAAAAATAATATCAAGGTCATACGGGTCATACTATTGTAGCAATTGGGTTAAACACTTCAGAAAAATGATTTTGAATTTTCACTAGTATTATATTACTCCAGCTGTGGAGGTGGTATCCTACAACACTGACAGGTTGTAGGATAATTAAGAGACGGAGGTAGCAGAGTTTAGTACAACGGCACTGACGGCTTTAAGGTCACGGGTACTGATCCCAAGCCTGAAATACAAGTAGATGCAACACAATCTGGGAGGGCACAGCCTCTCTCTTACGCACACACACAAACACAAACACAAACACAAATGCATCCATCCCTCAGACACCCAGCTCCCTCTGATGCAGGCTGGTCTGCAGCCAACAAAACCGTTTCCGGAATTACTCCGGAGACATATTGCTGTTTGTGAAGAGAACAGTGCTGAGGACACACTCAAATCTTCAACATCGAGTCCAGTGATCAATCAAAAAATGTGAAAAGTGAGATGAAATACACAAGGGACATAGCGAGAACTTAATTCATGAAGAAATGTGTTGACCAAGATTTTCAATACTATGAATTGAAATTAGACCCATTTTTTCAATATCAAGCTATTTATTCAAAGTTATTTATGACCTACTATTATTTGCTAAATGTTTTTATTTTACCGCTAAAGATTAAGACCAATCACCTGTGAGGAACACTATATTAAAAAAAGATAATAATGGCACTGAGACCCAACCCTCAACGTCAACGCATGAGGAATTTACCAACTGAAAGCAGCACAAATATCTGTCACCGTACATCTTTGCAGTCTTCCTTAGTGCAGCTCGTCTTCATGCGAAGGTCAAACCATCGCACGGTGCCGTCCTCCCCGCACGACAGAAACGTGTAGGGGTCGTTTGGTACCGTCATAATCTGACAAGACAGGGAAACAAGAGAAGGTTGAGATTAGAAGGCAGAAATCGCGAGGGAGAGCTATGTCGTTTCCGCAGCGCAGGTTCTGCGATGCGTCCGAAATTTCCCCCCGGTTCCGAACCTCGTAAGCTGTTCCGTAGTGGCAGGTGAACTGACACTGTCTGTTGTACTCGGGACTCTTCTCGGTGTTGGTGTAGTAGATGATGCCGTCTCCGGAGCAGGAGATGATCTCCTGGTCGTTGGTGTGGGGCATGAACTTAGCGCTGAATATGTTTGCCCGGTGGCCTGAACGTATGGACTTCTTGACCTGATGAGGGGAAGCAAAAATGGTGAAGAGTCTGCTGAGAGAAATATGAAGAAAATAACTGATGGAGGTCAGTTGCCACATCAAGCTGTCAAAAATGAGGTTTGATCTACTGTTTACCCTTAGAAAACAAATTATTTTACCTCCTTTTGTTGTTCCTACATATATAAAGTCACGTATCTGAAGCAGAAGTGTGTATAACTCTTGTCACTGTACTGATTTAAAGATCTACCTTCTTGTTGTACGGGTTCGTAATAACCAAAAAGGTATCGTCTGACCCCGACAGGATGTATTCTCCTGTGTCGTTCCAGGATATTGTGTTGACCTGTGGAGAGACGACAGCTTGGATTAAGAGAAGACAAAAATGAATACTCAGCAGTTTAATGGTCACGCTGAAACAATTAGTTTCATCAATCAGTTAGCTGACCCACAGGTAATTAACTATTTTGATAGTCGACTGATCGTGTAAGTCACTTATGAGGCAAAAAAATTCATTGATTCCAGCTTCCCAAATACGAGGACTTGCTGATTTTCTTCATTCATGATTAGTTTTCTTTAATCTGTGCTTTTTTGGTGAAATATCGCATAATTTCCCCAGATTAGGCCTCTAAAATGTTGTGGTTTTTTTAAAATCAAAAAGCGTGGGACCAGCAAGGCAACTGAACTAATCCCAACCCATAAACATGCACAATCAGACAAAGGGTCGCAAGTAGTTTGTTGTCTTTAGGGGTCACGAGCAGAAATAGGCTGGGAGCCACTGGTCTGAATGATTAAGCAGAAGCAAAAGATAAGAGGTAAAAAAATCAACAAGAATAGTCAATTATTCTGTTCAACTTTCTGTAACATTATTTAACATTATTTCAGAAACACCAGCTTGTGCAGCCTCGCTCAGTGTTTCATGATCACACCGTTGCTCTTCGTTGCCTCAGAATCCCTCTGCTGCAGTCACTGAAATTCACGCTTGTAACGGATATTTTACCACATCCTGTAAACCGCTCTCGAGGCTCAGTCATTTTATGCATTAGAACTGGAAGGAATCGATTTCAGAGAAACTGCATCCGACTCAGATGGACTACATGACACATCTAGTTTCCTATTAGCTGATTTTGCAATGTTTCTTGCGTTTGGCTCAGGCTCTATGAGGCTGTAAACCTATCAGGGAGAAGAGCTGTAGTTTGTTGACAGCAGCAACAGTAAAAGAGGGCAACAGCTTTTCATATCACCGTCATTCCTTCGGAAAAAATTCAGTTTTTGTTTTGGTTTTTTTGTCGAGGTTCGGATGGGAAGAATCTGAAGGTGTGTCTTTCTATTTTGTTTAGCTAGAGAGGCTAAACAAAAAAAACACATGGTCATGCAGGTCAATTTTATTATTGGTTAATCTGCTGATTTTCTTAATCTTTTTGTCCAACAGAAAGTCCTAAATCAAACAATTATTAGTTTAAACGAAAATCAAACATAATAAAATAGTTAACGCTCACATTGGAGAAGATGAAACAATATATTTTTTAAAAATTCTTACTTTAAATGTGGCTTAAACAATTATCAAAAAAAAAGAAAAGGTTAAAAAAAAAATGGTTACTTTTTTTTCTGTAGATCAAGTAACTGGCTGAGATCTACCTTCTGAAATATTAATGTCCACAGTGGGTGACCAGGAACCTCCAGAGCAACTTCCTCTTCTTTTTTTATATCCAATTATATGTTCAGCAGTGAGAAGCCAGGGTTTATCCACACTGAAGATCGACCCCTCTGCACCCATCCTCTGTATCAACCTTTTAGCTAATACACCAGTTCTGTGTTCTCTATAATTTATGACTTCCGAGGGAAAGTCTCTGTGTGGATGAGCTGCTGCATCATCCACTCCTCCAAACTGGAAACTCATAAGGACTAATAGACCTTTGTTCAGAAAAAAATTGATTAACCTGCTGATTATTTACTGTATAATTTAGTCTATAGAACGTGAAAAAAGACAAATGACCACCACGTTACCAGAGCTTGAAAGAACAAAAAAAAACCCCAAGCTCAAAGTATGCCATCATTTTTTCGCCATAATCAGAAAACAAGTGGTATTTTTACTTGATAAATGGCTTGAATAAATAAATCAATAACTAAAAAGTGTGATTTTTTTAAATTAAATCGACTCATCTTCTCAATATTAATTAAATCACTTTGCCGCCTTTAACATCCTGCAGTTGAATAAAGTAGTAGAATATATCAGCTTGTCTACATATTAATTAGACAGCTAATATTTTCATAAAAGGCAATTAAAAAAAAAGATCCATCTAATCCTCTCAAATGTAGCAGCTCTGATTTAGACAGGGCAGGTACTTTACTGCCGCTCTCCTGGGACTAGTGCCGCGGTTGTCGTGGTGTTTTGGACGGACTGGTGGCCTGGCAGCCTGGCAGCCTGGCGTCCTGGCGTCCTGGCGGCCCGGCGTCCTGGCGGCTACTGTGACAGAACATCTGACCGTTGTGTCAGCCTCAGGTTTCTCAGAGGCATTAAACACCTGACCTGAAATCAGGGATCTGCTCTCGGTCAGACACTGAGGCCTCCTAAACCTGACCGGGGAAAAGTGGCATGTTTCTTCTTGCAAGATGACACAAACAAACAAACAAACAAACAAACAAACAAACAAAAAACAGATAGAGTAGATACATAAATATGTGAGGCACTTACACAGCCATCATGTACATTCAGTGTCGCTTCAAGTTTAAGCCTCTGGACAAATTCTCTTCTACCTGTGAAAAAAAAGAGAAATATGCAAATTGTAAAAGAACGCCAGGTTTTCTAGCTTTTACTGTATCGTGGTGCATGACATACGAAATTAAAAAAGAAGTCCTGTACAAATCCTGCTGCTGTAAAGTAAGACCATAAAGCAGGAAAAGGAGTTCCCTGTTTTGAGGAGTGATTCCTCATCTTAAGTAATAATAGAGATATGACCAGCTGAAATTAAAGAACCTAAAAGAAACACTGACTGCAACTGGATCCCTGTGTCAAGTCTGATCCTGGCTTTCATCATATTCAGGGTGTGGTGTTTAATAGTGATTCATCCCCCTCTTCAAGTGACTCTAACAGTATTCAGGTTCCCGATCACCTGTGTACTGCTGCGTCTTTAGATTTCTACCAAAGAATGATCCGTCGTTTACATGTCGCAGTGTCCCGGTTTCTGTCAGAGCGCTCCGACATCTATCGGGTTTCTGAAACGTCACGATCTGATCATTATCACTGATTATTGATTATCTTATATTTAAGGCAGTATTTTTTTTTGGCCATTTTTCATTTAAAAAATACTTTAATAATTACTCAACAATCAAAATCATTGCATTATTTTTCTAATGATTAACTAATCAATTAATCTAATAAACTGATCATTGCAGCTCTAGTTTAGACTGAAATAGGGGGAAATAACAGAGAACATGAATAACTACAATTTTAAAATGGTGAGTGAATCTAAAAGATTATCAATACTTCATCACTTTCAAATCTGTGTCCCAAATCCAGGCCAAAACGTTAACTGTAAGCAGGTTTTATACTGTAGTGTGGTTACAGTACTAAAGTGATAAAAGTCAATAAACAGACCCTTGATTTCTGAGTTTGCTGTTGACAATATGCAGCCACAATGCATAAGGAGAAATGGAGGAGCTCATTGCGGATGGTGGTAAAATGTGGCATATTTTGGGGGGGGGCAACAAATTTGCTGCCACTTTGCTAATTTTAACTGGCAGTGGCATTTAAAGTTGCAGTCTGTATCAGATCCAACAATCTGTCAGTATAAAATGGTTTAGTATGTTTATTTCCTCCATACTAACTGCAAAAGTACATTGTGATGATTAGTATAATACAAAACGAATTACAGGTGGAACGGGACAAACAGCGTCCTCAATGAGGGAGATCTGTTGCTCTTTTAAATGCCAGGGTGAAGCAGCAAACTTCCTTCTTTCACTGTGATGATGTCATTTTTCTTTGAAAAAAAAAAAAAAAGCTTGAACGAACATCTTGCAGAGCAGCTGCCAAAGCTGCAGCAAGAGTTGCCCCGGCTTTGCCTACCGGGCAGGGCAGGGCTCTTCCACTACCAAGCGCCTCATATCCAACTTGCTCCGACAGGTTTTACTAGCGCTGCGGGGATTATTCTCCGCCCCTGCAAGAGTCTGACGAAGCCTGAATTCAGACTGGTTCATGTAATCGACAGCCACGGCCTCTTCCGAAGCTCCCAGACTAAATATTAATGCCACGTATTAAATGTTCGGCCAAATAACCCCTGGGGGGAAAAAAAATCGTCAACAGTCATAACCAGACTGCTCCCAGAAGATGTTCTCCTTGTGATGTGCCTACGTTTCTTATTTGGTCTATTATCATATATTGTGCTGTGAAGTCTTGTTTTGTCAAATGTGCTTTGACAGTCGTCATTTAACAGCTAATAGCTAATATACTAATAACTAAATGACTCTCACAGAAACGAGGGAGTGGAAACATGTTGGTCAAAGATGGGAATGTGAATCGTTTTTGATTATTGAAACTGAATGAATAAACTCTGAAAAAAGCCAATAACAATATCCAAGAGTCCAACTATCTGTCAAAAGCGCAAAGATGTTCAATTTACATTTATGTGAAACAAACAAAGGCAGCAAATCCACTTGCAGTGGAGAAGCTCGAGCTAGAGAACGTCTGACATTGATCAAAGTTAGGTGATGTCAAAAACAGTTAGAGATTAATCCTGATTAATAGATTCTTTGATGAATTGAATCCCGATGTGAACACACAAGGAAATAAGTATGGTAAAGAAAAAAAAGGACTAAATATATATGGATTCAGTTGTTTTATTTCTATTTTAACTATTCACCCATGTCAGCAGATTGTGTTTCAACATATCTGTCTCAACCACCTTGTCTCCACTTTACGTATTTTTTCCCCATTAGAGTTTCTGTGTCTCCCATCACCAGGTAAAATAACTCCTTAACCTTTCTGGAGGTCATGGAAAGTCCTGCACGGCAACCACCAGATGAATAAGTAGAGATGTACAACACAGAGTCGTTTTCCTTCACCTCCCCCGGAAGTTTCTATGTTGGAATTTGAAGTAGACCACTACTCGGACCCCTCATCTTTAGAGCTAAATATATCCTACAAGAGCCCTTACCCATACACCACTGCACGTACACAACAACAGCTCGAAAGCCTATCTCAGTCATGCTAAATACAGCGCTGACTACACCTCGGCGGACCCCACCCCACCTCTAAAGGCTCATAAATCTCCATTCAACCACTGTCAGGTGCTGACTTTCTGACAGGACACACTGCCGGCAAATCTTATAAACGTCTCTGCCTGTGCCAGCAGTGCCGTCGTCTGTTTACTCTGCGGTCGCTGCTCCTCTTACGTGCTGTTCTCTCACGACCGACCAAGAGAATCACAGAGACTCACATCAAAAAAGGGCAGGAGAAGGAAGCGACTTATGAACAGACATCTCCTCCGACGAGGGCCGTATCCTCGGGGGACGTCAGACTCGTTGGTTCTACGGCCGGGGGGTGATCTTACAGAACCGGGAACGGGATGTGGCACATAAATAAAACAAACAAAAAAACAAAAAAACAAAAAACAAACGACAAAAACCCTGTATGTATCTTTGCAAACCACATCTAACAGCTACCTTTGCACATTCAAACAGAGACGGTGAACCTTTTGAGGGACCCAGTATGTTGAAAAGTTGTGGGACAAATAACTAAAATGTTACCTTTTCTTTGACAATTTCAACATTGTGCACTATTATGATTCTTGTTTTTATATATATATATATATATATATATATATATATATATATATATATATATATATATATATATATATATATATATATATATATATATATATATATATATATATTTGCTAATAAATGGAAACAGAATGCATATAATGGTATAATTTTCATTTTTTGAAACTGCATTTTAAAAGACATTAAGTTTACTATAATAAAAACCTATCACTCTAGAAGCCACATTTCTTCAATCAATGTGGGAGGTTCTTCAATTTCTAGAACAATAAGCAGTTAATTAATTGTTTGGGTTTTTTGTTGTTTGTTTTTTTTTAGTTATTGGCCAAATGTTTTGTGAAATAAAAGACTATTTTCTTGATTCTACTCTCGCTGTGTCTGTGTTCATCTTCTTTTAATTATAAAAACATAATTTTACTTCTATTTATTCATTTTCTTTTCTTTTCTTTTGTATTGCACGGTGTTCTGTCCTTTAAGGTCATAAACACGATTCCCAGTCTGGACCCAAACCCAAGACGACGCAGGCTACGGAACCACTCAAGCAACAGCGTGTACCGACACATGATCTTGTTTATACCCGGTAGAACAGATAATCAATGTCAGTGTATGATGATCTGCTGGGACGAGCCCAGGACATTGCGGTGCTGTTACAAGTTCTCACAGTTCACTGACACCAAGTATCACTGTTTCTATTTGAGGGATTTTTTTTTTCCTCTTTTAGTTCCTCCAACACTTCATGCAGCACTTTATGATATGCTCGACCTTATAATGAGTGATCTCTCTCTTTTTTAATCATTATCATCATCATTATTATTTTTTTTTGCTATTTTGAGGGCTATACTTTAGAGCTCAGTTACATAAGCATACGGCTGCAGATGTTTTTTGCTTTACATCATCTGTGCACAGAAATCGCATCTATGCTGCGATTCGTGCGCAAAACAACTCCGATCTCTGAAAAAAAGGATATAAACATGATGTGTTTTAACCTCAGAGAGAGAGAGAGAGAGAGAGGCAGCGTTAAAGGGGCTATACGTAACATTTAATCCCGGTATATCTGCGGCTTTGCCTCCGGCTCTCATACCCTCCCTCTCTTTTCCACGCGTGGAAGATTTAGATCTAATTCACATGCGGTTCCCGCGGACGCGTCCGACTTTGCGGGAGCTGCGGGAGCTGCGGCGGCGGCGGCTCCCTGTCATTAGGCAGGGAGCTCGGAGGCTTGAGGAGGGAGGGAGGGGGGGGGGAGACTCAGCCATGTTGGCTTTAGCTGTCACTTCATCCGATCCTATCGCCTCCCCGCCGAGGAGTTACCTGCCGAGGACGTGTCGTAAACTGTTAGATTTATTCTCCTTCTTGTTATTTATTTCTTCACCCCCGCCCCCTCCTTTGCGATCTCGTCCGCGTCGCCGTTAGCATTATGGGAAGCTGGTGTCGTTCTTACCTAAATAGTTGGTCCTGATGGTGTTAGGCTCGCTGTATCCAATTAAGCGTTTATTTACATCCCAAACCAGGTTGCCGGTGCAGGACATCGTGACCATATGTGGCTTTCAATTAACAATAACATTGAAACTCGGCTAACGCTTCCCCCGTCGGTGTCGCCTTCGCTCCCTTATCGTCGCTTCGCCGCTGCCATCGGGAGCAGTCTCTCTCTCTCTCCCCCCCTTTCCCCGTCCGTCGGGGCGGCACTAACGTTAGCCCTCGGCGGCGCACGGCGCTCGCATCGCCGGTGGAAAGAGTCGCTCCCGGTCCCCCGGGGTTCCCGTGTCCGCGGTGCCGCTGAGTTTTGCCCCCCTCGCCTCCGAGCTGCTAACTGCCCGTCCCGCTAGCTTAGCCTGGTTTATTTCTCCCAGCAGACAGCGGTCAGCTGTGTCCAGACGACGCGATAAACAGAGAGGCGCTCGCTTCGAGGCGCCCGAGGAGCCGTCGGGGGCGGAGTGTTGTCGGGAGGCGTTTGAAAGTCATGGGGCTAACCTTTGCTGGACTTTTTTTTTTTTTATTAATATTTTTCATTTTATTGCCACTCGCCAGAGAATCGACGTTTTACCTCTCCTTTATCTCTTTTTTGCGAATTTGAGGCTTTTGCTTAGATTATTAAACCATTAAAAAAAATCAAATCAAAACTAGTCTTAGACACACGGACCTTCTTCCTGGTTCAGATAACAATAGTGGTGTATAGTTATAAAATAATTTTTCTGTCATATACAAACATGTTGTAAGACTGCAAATATCAGGGCCTCGCACCGGCGTATCACATGTCGTCAAATATTGATAAATCTGTTTTACTGGCTGTCACTGTTGTATTTTATGGGATGACTGACTTTGGAGGGAGGTGCAAAGGAAGACTCTCTGTTTTGCAGACGGCTCTGAACGTTACCGACTTGGGGGTAAAGTTATGCTGGGTGGCCACTTGGTTGTAATCCACCATCGTGTGAATATGAACCAGTTGGACAGGCAGTCATGGCGCAACACGTGCTGTCGTTTTCTACATTATTTTCCAGAATCCTCAAAAAAAAGAATTAAAAAATAAGGCTGTATTAAACTGTTGGGGACCCCCTGGGGGAATAAATGACAGCTGGGCCCCTGTAATCAAATCTAGATTTTGTCACAGGGCCCCTCTTCACAATAGGGCTAAAGATCAAGCAGTAATGCAGGACCTGCCTTAGCTGACATTTTTTACTTTGTTGGTGAATTTTTTTTAACATTTATAACAAATACCCAAGCAACCAATATAAAAAGAATGAATCTGAGGCTTGAGTCCCTGATCTCCTTTGTACATTTAGGAATCCTGCTGAAAGACACTACTAGGTTGTTTGAATATATGTAGATTTCCATCAATGAAGAATCAATGAATATATATTGTGCCAATATGCATTCGAAACTTTTTTTAATCAAAATAAAATTGTTTTTTATTTCTTTAAAGCAAAAAGTGTTAAACATTGAAATTGAGGGTTTAATTTGAATCATATAAGTGAACCATAAGTAATACACAAATAACAAAGTAACAAAAAAATAATTTATTGTGTAAATCCTTTTTGAATTAGTGTCTTTTTTGAGAAGGAAATTAATAAACATGGCGACTCTGAGGGAAAAACAATCATTAAAACCATAACGTTTGCACCAAAATCCAACAAATATGCAATATTTTAACAAACAGCTCTAAGTCCTGTTTATAAGGTCGAAAAGGACATCGAGTCTGAAAACAGATTTTTCTTTTTTCCTGCAAAAATTTGTTGTAAATGCGATGATTTGTACCCGCCCGGTTGGGATACTCCGGTCGAGAAAAGTAACAACGTATCGCGAACCAATCACGTGGAGGCTCCGAGCTGTCGGGCCTATCAGAAGAGAGGAAACTCGGGCCCCGCCCCTCGCGTGCTAGGTTGCATCGCACGGAAAAGTCACCTCGTCGTGTGGGTCAGAGGGAAGCTACTGACAGCTAGCGGCGCTAGCATGCCCGTAGAGCCACCGGGAGAAGGTCGCTAGTAGGACAGCACTACCTGCATCCACCCTTTCACTCACCTGTCCTCCATTTATTTATGTGTCGGCGTCGCGCAAGGAGGCTCAATCAAAAAAGTTTTTTTTTTAACTCCCGCCGCTTTTTCATAGACAAGACGCACGGCTAGCTAGCCGTTTTTTAGCGAGCTAGCTCCCAAGTTTCGTTGAGCGTCTTTCTCCGCCGAACAACCACAGTCATGGCTGCGCTGAGAGCGTCCTACCACAGGATCTTGGACAAGATCGAGCACATGTTGCCCTCCAAACTGAGACCTCTCTACAATCACCCGGCAGGTAAATGCAGAGCCGATCACCCGGCATCCCCGACGAGCAAAGCGGGGTTCTCGGTTTGCGACGGTGGGTGACAGATGTTGGGGTTGGGAGGGGGGGGGGGGTTCCGTCCAGCTGTGATACGAGGCGGTGGGACTGATGTGGACGGCGCCGGCTCGTCTTGACCGGAGCCCGGGGGGAATAGATGGCAGCGGCCGGTCTTCGCTTGATGTCAGGGGGCTGCTGGAAGTGTCAAAGTGTCGGTACGTTACCCTGGGAGACACTAATCTGCCCCGGATAACGACGGCTCAGCGGCTCAGGCTGCGAGGAAGAGCTGAGTTTATGGCAGGGAAAGTGTGCAAATAAAATACAGCTCAAAAATAAGATGATTTAATAACAGTGACCGTTACTTTGCAGGAGAGTTCATGCGGTGACATACACAGTTTGATATGAAAACCAGTTCTGTGGTCTTGACTCCTGATTGTGGTCTTTGGTCGTTCCTACACTATAGTGTGCAGGCACAATACATCCCAACTGGGCTGGAACTAACAATTATCGATTATTCTGTTCATTATTACTTTAGAAAGGATTTGTTTCGTCAATGGAAGGTCAAAGAAAAGAAAAAAAATCCTTACTACATGTTCGGAAGACCTGCTTTGTCAGATCAAAACTCAGCGATATTAGGTTTTAAAATTTGATATAATAGTAAAACAGAGAGAAAAGTTTCCAATTTTCAAATATAAGAAGCCGGAAAAAAGTAAATATTAGGCACTTTGGCTTGATTAAATGACATAACTGACTAAGGCGTTATTATCAAAGCTCATTTTCTGTTGCTCAACTAACTGATTAATCGACTACTTGTTAGAGCTCTGTTCCTAATTTGTCCAGGGGTTGTAATACAGTGATGAATGCAGTATTCTTGTAATTAATAAGTCAATTAGTTGCACCAGTCTAATACAACAGCCTTGTAACAAATCATGTCTTGATGAACTTATATTTTATGATCCACTCTCTACAAATGAGGGAAGCCTGAATCCACTGTAGCAGAAACGCCGCCCAGTGTAGCACAATGCAACAGGTTCCAAAGAGGTGAACAAAAATTCAACACTGTGACCTCAATGAAGAGAGGACTTATTGCTTTGCACTGCATTATTTTTAGTTAACCGTATCTAATAAACTGAGGGCATGTGCTACCTAGAGGGTAGTGAGATTAAGGAGTCACTGACATCATTTGGGTACAGTGTGATCTTTGTTTTGTCTGTACAAGGGTACAACAAGGACTTTCTGAGGTATAAAGGGGCGGTGACAAAAAGCCAACTCCCTCAGTGGTGACTTGCAGCGACGGACGTTCTGCTCTTTGTTTAGCCCACAGCGCTGGTTGGGAATGTGATCGAAGCTGATTCTGAAGCTAATTGCATTTATGTGAGCCTTCCCCCGGCGCCTTGGACACACCGAGGTGTCCAAGTGTCTGTTTCACAGCTACTCAGGCCTGACTGTCTGGGGTTATGTCTAATCTTTTCACCTATTAGATTAGCCCAGTAGGAAGATTAACTATCTTAAAGAGAAAACCTTGGTCAAAACCTTGATTTCATGTAATATCAACATACTTTTCAAGGTCCGGAGGGGTTTATAATCGGCACTGCATGGTTTGTTATCCTCCTCGTGATGTGACATTCTGTGTTATTGCTTCGAAACAATTTGTTGTCCTAAAACATAGACTCATTTTGGGTTGATTTGAGAGGAGTTCAAAGATATTGCCATGGAAGAACTCTAAATTTGAATCAAAATTGAAGCCATGCTTAAACCAACACGAGCATAGTCTGATAACTTGTGTAGCCAAGTAACCATTATTGATTAATCTGCTTATTCTTTTCTTGATTAACTGATTGATTTTTGTTTATTAAATGTCAAAAAATTGTGAGAATTGTCCAGTGCAAGTACTTGCATTCAAATGTATTTACTTCAAACTGATGAGTAACAAAAACAAAATGAGTTATTTAACTTATTTGTAGAGTTTTTTAAAACAAAATTCTCTCATTTACAACTAAAGATCTCTGCAGAGTTCATATCATAACCTCTGTTTATCAAAACCTACAGTTTTGTGTTACCGTTTGTCTGATTTGTCAACTTATACTTTGTCCCTTTGCACTAAGAAAGAGGGGAAAGCAGTAGCGATCGATTTGATTACATTTGATTTTGCAAATATTTTCCATTTTGAGATATTCTGTCAGCATTGGAGAATTATTCTCTATATGATGACAGTACCAAATCCCACTTTAATCCCTAGTTACAACATAACTGTGAAATTCAACTTTCCCATTTATTTATTTGTTTGTTTATTTATTTTCAGGTCCTAAAACAGTTTTCTTCTGGGCCCCAATGTTTAAATGGGTAAGTGCCAGTCTAAACTCTTAATTTTAAGTGAGCTATGTGTAAGTGGTGCTACCGCTACATAGCCAACATTAGCATTAACAGATGTTTACTTACTAGTCCATAGAAAATGTGTCAAGTTCAGCATCAAACTTCATTCCTTTACTTGCAAAGCGCTGTGTCCAGTGGTGGAAAGCAGTGCCAATGTCACCCCTAGTTTTGCTTCTATTTCAATCACTTCTTTTCTTCTACTGGAGCTAGCATGCTAAGCAGTTAGCCCCAGCCCGTCTGGTCCATCTTGTCATTTTGCCATAGCAAGTCTCTGTAGCATCCAGCCTGTCCTCAGTTCAACAACGATTAAATCTATTGTCATGTAAACACAATGATTGCTGAGGCTGACTGTCACCACCTTCCACCGCGATCGGTGGCAGAGAAAACTTTCATAAAGCCCCTTTAACTAGACCTGTACATCAATGGATCCCACATTTTTGGCTTTTGACCACTTAATATAAAACTTTGTCTACTTAAGATCTACTTGTCGAAAGTTGTGTATACATGAGTGGTAGCCATTTAAATCGGTGATGCAAGTTGTTTTGTTTAAATACTTTTAGGAGCCTGCAGATATGAAATTATCCAGTAGTCAGTTAAGCAAAAAGTAAGAAATAATAAACACAATTTTGTTTGCTTTCCTGCTTCCCTGAACGTTTAATCATCCCGCAGCCCCTTTTTTGGGGCTCTAACACCAAGGGTTGAGGCCTGGATTTAACCTGTCACCATTGTATAATACTCGTAACAGTTCAAATGAGACAGTTTTGATACTGTAAACAGCAGAAAATCAATATCAGATTTGATTGAGTAAAGATAATCGATCTATCTACAGGGCCTGGTTGTAGCTGGTTTGGCTGATATGACTCGACCAGCAGAGAAACTCAGTACCTCCCAGTCGGCAGTGCTGACAGCCACAGGTGAGATTAGATTTTATCAGATTCATCATAATGTCTCAGTTGTAAACATGCATTTGTCTAGATTAAAACAAAAATCACCTGATCCAGGAAAATTTGAGCGGATGTAAGTTACCTGTCCTGTTCTTTAAAATGACAACAATTTAGGGGGGGGGGCATAGTTTTTTGTGCTTCTGTTCCCTTTACAATTTATATAAGGGGAAATTAATAGAAAATAAGGCTAAACACATCCTGGTCTGCACATTTTAAAATATTGAGCAGTGAATTGTGCAGGTTTTTGACTCAGAATTTAGAGGGAATTTGACCTGTGCTAACTGTCGCCTGGTATATCTGCCTTTTGCAATATTTGTCTTTTATGCACATATCTTATCTGTCACTCTTCAGCCTAAACAGACTCTGTTCTCATTAGCAACAGCCGGTTTAGCGTCATAACCTTCACTTCTCGGCTGCCGTCCTTCTTCCGCCAGGGCTCATCTGGTCCAGATATTCGTTGGTCATCATCCCGAAGAACTGGAACCTGTTTGCCGTCAACTTCTTTGTAGGTGGCGCAGGAGCCTCTCAGCTCTACAGGATCTGGAGGTTTGTGGCAAATTTACAGGAGAGGGTGTTCACTTATAACTGACCAGTCAGTGGCTCCTGCCAGTTAATCACCTTATTATATACCTTATTATCGCTGTTAGTGACTTGTAATAATAAGGCCTCCAAGATAGGTGAACAGTAGCTTTGTATTGAATATACTTTCCTTAACCATTGCTGATAAGAAATCTGGGCAACAAGTTAATTTTTGACTTAGTGCATTGCAGCTGATACAGAAAGATTTTCAGTTAATCAATAACATAACTGTAGGTTTCACGTGTGCTTGGTTTTTCCAACGTCAAAAATTGACAGAGAAATGAGTTGAAACATTTGCCATAAAGAGTGAAACTCTGAATCACCGTAAAGACTCAGTGAAATTGTCAAGAAAACCCCTGTCACATGGGTGGCAAATAAACCAGCTGAGTGTGAGTGAAGGGAGGTTTAAAAAACAAAACATTTCCAGTTCAAATTTTAATGAAAATTTTTTTTATCTTGATTTAATTTCCCTATATAGGCACGAGCAGGATAAGAAGGCACAGGCTAAAGAGGTTAAAGAGGCTGCAGAGTCCTGAGTGCTTTTCTGTGTCCAGCGCTCCACCTGCTGCGGACTTAAAGGGAGACTTCACGCCAGGCACCAACCTGCCCCTGCTCATCATCATCGCCATCATCACCATCATCTCATGTGTTGTCTCCATAACATCCATGCCATAACCATTATTCTACCACGTTAAGCCTGTTGTCCCTGTTGGAAATGTGCACTTTTCCTTGAGTTTCAAATTTCCTCAGGGTGTAGGGAAAAAAACAAGAAAGGAAAAAAGAGAACTTTTTTTTTTTTATCTGTACTCAACACACTCTCAAGAATGGTGGTCATCAACGCACAAGTACTACTTGTTCAACAAGTTGTATGATTGTACATTGTTTATTTCGAGTTCATGCTTTATACATCATGCACTTATTGGGAAATTTTGCTCTTTCCATCGTCGCTTCTTTCAGGTGTAGCAGAACAGTACCTCGTGCAATAATTTCCCAAAAAAATGTAAATCATGGATTTGTGTTGAACGTAGTTTAAGGAATGTTTCCAAGTGATAATAAGACAGATTCCATCACATTTATCTTTTTATTTACTCATTTATAATTTGGGTCTAGTCACAGCATCTGTACCTCTGATTATTAAATCACTGATTATCATGTAATGTTTTTTTTCCGTTTGAATGGCTCAGTCCTTTAATCTGTGTGAGAACAAATCGTAATTTATGAATCACGTGATAAAGATTTTTCTTTCTTGTCAAAACTGTATAGAAAAATACAGCTTTTTTCTGATTCTCTGTCAGGATGACCTACACCAATGCCACACATTTATCCTGTGCAGCTTTTTATTGATTGTTACTACAGAGTCGACTAGTTAACACTGGTACTGACGGGGTAACGCTGACTCTTTAATATCACAACCTGTGTTGATGCCTTTCTGTTTTAGAAAGGTGTTTTTATAATTTTTCTGTGGAAAAAGAGTACTTTCTTTGACACGCTCCCACTGTAGGTACACGGAGTAATCCCCTGACGATTTTAGCAATAATTGTTATCCATTTTAAGTATTTCTGGATCTGCTATCTGTTTGGGCAAATGGCATTTTGAAGGTTAATCATGATGGCTCTGTGGCTCTGTTATGCTAATAAATCTTGTCGAACACCTACAGTATGGATGTGTCATATTTTACAGTTACAGAGTGATTGACTATAAATGTATTTAGTCATTAAAGGAGCTCTCAAACGTGGTTTGAGCTTTCTCAAAAAATCAGAACAAATACACTTAGGTCCAAAAGTATTTGGACAGTGTCACAATGTTGTAATTTTGTCTCTCTACACTACAAGTATGAATCTCAAACAAAGCTATCAAGATCTGTTTGAAGTGTAGACTTTCTGGTTTAATTCTAGGGGTTTAACAAAGGTTTTACATTAACCGTTTATGAATTACAGTAATTTTTATACATAGTCCAGAGGCTCAAAAGTAATTGGACAATTGTTTCATGTCTACGTGTGTCCAGATGCAGTTGATTCCAGGTGTTGAATTTACATTTGGTAGCTGCTGATGGGGGCTTTTAATCTGCATTTCAAAGAGGGGTTGATGCAAATGAAGGCAGCCATCATTAGGCTGAAAAAACAAATAGACATATGGCAAAAACTTTGGGATCAGGAAAGTCAACAATTTGGTACGTTCTTAAAAAGAAGTAATGAACTGGTGAACGACTAAACTGAACAATCCTAGAATTCTGTCCTTGGTGAAGAAAAACCTCATCACAACATCTAGACAGGACAAAAATACTCACCAGGAAATAAGAGTATCTTTGTCAAAGTCTACAGTCAGGAGACGCCTTAATGAATTTAGATACAGGAGGTTTATTACAAAGTTTGAACCACTGGTAACACTCAAAAGGCCAGACCAGACCACATCTAAAAAAACCGTGAAGAGCTCTGGAACAATATGAACTTGTACCAGAACGTTGGGAAGAGGATGGAGAAGAAAAAGAACGACTCATGATCAATAGCCAACACATCATGTCAGACATGGTGGAGGCAGTATTATGGTGTAGGCACGTTAACTGCCAATGGAACTGGGTCACTGGTGTTTATTGATGACGTGACTCCCGATAGAAGCAGCATGATGAATTCTGAAGTGTATATGATGAGACTATCTGCTCGGATTCAGCCAAATGCAGCAAAACTGATAGGACAGTGCTACATAGTGTTTTAATCTGTCTCTCAATAGCAGAAAGTTCAAATACTAAATCCCTCAAGTGCCCCTTTAAGTGGTCAGATTGACAGAAAATTAATAGCCACTGAAACTATTCATCTAGATCATTTTTCAACCGAGTGGTGAATACTATCTTGTTCCAATTCCTCAGTTTAGATGGTTTTCTGCTGTTCTTTTGTCTTTATGTGATAGTAAACAAACAATTTGAGGACACCATGTAATGGGCATTTTCACAATTTTCTGACTCTTATTTGCCCAAATTTTAACAAAGAAAATAGCCAACAGATTTATTGATAAAGAAAATAAGTGGCAGCCCTAAATGATATCAAAGATCAGATGTTAAAAGTTAAGACTTCAATAACTTCAGCCTTTTTT
Source organism: Istiophorus platypterus (assembly GCA_016859345.1). NCBI lineage: Eukaryota > Metazoa > Chordata > Actinopteri > Istiophoriformes > Istiophoridae > Istiophorus > Istiophorus platypterus. The sequence continues at coordinate 10,295,114 of CM029122.1, read as the reverse complement.
TGAGGTAACTGATTTCAAAGCTTTAAGGCCTGCAGATACCCTGAGGTGACATGACAAGCTGAACTTCATCTCCCTGCTCTGCACGACAGTGTGTCTACAATCCACACCACAACCAGGAAATTCTCAGACATGGTTAAGTTTAAAAAAAAAAAAAAAAAAAAAAAAAAGTACCACATCCACCTCACTTGGTTTGTTTTGTAAATACTCAATATTTTAGATTGAAATTCTAGCCCAACATTTCACAACACAGAACTGTAGCAGCCTGATGACTGGACGCTGGTTATAGATTGTAAACACTGTAGTTCTTATGTTGATTCTGCAAATCGATAGGTCTGCCTTTAGAATCTGAACCATGTTGTTACCATTCTAAATTCAATTTGTAAATTTAGCGAGATATAACAGGACTGTTTCCGGTCTTGTGTATTTAACTTGGTAAAAATTCAAACCGACGCAGGTTGAAACTTACATTTCTGACACACTGGTGTCAATCTGATAAGATCTCCATGTTCTTGCTGCAAGATTGTTTTCAAATTAGAAATCACACAAATGATGGTTAACCACAAAATTTTATTCACAACCATAAACAAAGAGTCAGGCTTAGCGTTTTCCACCGACACGGGGTGCGCTGACCTTCATGGGCTTGGCGATCTTGGGTTTCTGTGCAGCCTTAGTGGTGGCCTATAGGAGGAGGAACACATTAAGTACAACACTCTCTTAATTATTATAAATTTTAGACTGACTATCAAGTTGCTTAATAATCCAATGAATACTGTTTTAATAACTTAAGACACAACAGGACATCTTACCTTCGCACTTGGGGCAGCGGGCTTCTTGGCGGCCTGCTTTGCCTTCTTGGCCTCCTTGGCAGCTCTGAGGGAATAATGAGAGTCAATCAGCCAAACTAAAAAGCAGGAGTGGGTCATATGGAAAAGAAAACCATCCTGTCATCTTTTTGCCATTATGAAATTTTATATTGTGACAGTAAATTATCTGGGGAAATGGATCATCTGAAAGACTATTTATGGATTAAAAAAAGCCCATGAATGTGTCTTCTGCTAATAAAGAAAATTAAACACCTGGCAAATCAATGAACACCATTAAATTGATGAAAACTGTTGTAATATTCAGTGTAGCCATAAACCAGTTCTGCTAATAAATTTGCACCATTTCTCTCAATGGTCTCATAAACCCAAATATATAAGGTACAAATATAAAAGGTATGGAAAATTTATTGTTTCATGAGATATCTATTAAAGTCCACAATAAGGAACAGACCTGTTTTTGTTAGAAGTTTTAAAGTTGATCATTTCCTGGACCCCACTGCACTTAATATTTAAACTGACACTAGCTTGTGTATGTAATCTAATCTATTACTGCAGTTCAGTACAATGTTATGCTGTAGATATCATTAGACAAAACTGAGTAAATACTGGAATATTGCATTTTTAATTTGGCCAGGTTTACTGTACATGTTATGAGATGTCATCCCCAAAAATTTAATTTTTCCTAAATTTCCCATTTCTTAAAAATGTATGCCGATGCGTTATTCTTTTATTTTAGCTGGTAATGATATTGACAAGTTTTGAACACTGCAACCCACAACAGACTGGTGTAGACTACACAGATTCCAAACTGAATGTAATTTAAAATTGAAAAAAGAATGCAAAATTTGACTAAAAATTAAGACTGTAGGCCAAATATTTGACTCCGATTCTACAATTCCAAATACATGTCTCCTCAGCTTAAATACAGCACCTCAACTTTTGATTTTATTCAAATGCAAGAGAAACCAATGAGCTTAATTTAGGGGGGAAATGAAAAAAGGCTATAAGATCAGCTGATAGATATACAGTTCATCTTACCTGATGGCCTGCTCCCTCTGGGCCTTGCGGACCTCGGGCTTCTGGTTCCTCTTGGCCATGATCTCAGCCAGGGAGGCCCCAGTGATGGCCCTCTGGAATTTGACTGCGCGGCGGGTGCGCTTCTTCGTCACCTCTTCCTGTAACAAACACATAATGGACATCTCAGTATATATCCGGATCAGTTTGGTGAAATTGTCTCATTCTTTTCTCTCACAAAACACATTGGTAAAAAGGGCAAGAACAGAAACTTATGATGCTCAACTGAACCATAAAACTTACTGGATGAAACAGTCTACAGTTCTGCAGGTGCGATTGTAAACCTTGCAACAATTTGTTTAACTACAGTTTTTAGGAATTCCAGAACCATCATAAACAAGCCAGTTCATGTTTTGCAATACATCACCCTCCACATGAACATTGATAACATTAGATACTGGCTTTCACGGTTTCCTTTATTAGACACTAAGCAGGTACCACACAATGTTAAACATTTTGGTACATTGTAGGAGCAACTCACTGTTAAACCAAGCTACAACAACATTGATTACTTTCCCAGGCCATACAGTTTTAAGTTAGACTGAATTATGAACTACAGTAACCCTAAACTGCCGGTATTTAACCACCACAAGTTGTAAAGAAATCAAACTGTACATAATACAGATATGTGTGATAGCTATGGTAGCATGTTAGAGAGTTTGGAGGCTGACCAATGGTGAGAGGTCAATAAAGACGTCAAGGGCCAGTACTATGATCTCTAGTTATTCTATGGCTGCAGGTGTGGAGTGAGCACTGCTGCCCAGACTGCAAAACACAATCGGGCAACAACACATGACACAGACCAACACCGTGCACACCATTCACCCGCAGCCAAACTAGAATGTGTAGAAGAATGGGAACTTGTGTTTAATAGTCTAAATATAAGTATAGATATGTGAATATGGCATTAGAAGCAACAACAGGTTATGTATGTATTATCCCCTACGATAGCATATTAGCAGTGCTTTCACACATTTTATAATGCTTACTATAATTACAGACAAGTGTACATAGCTAGCACAGCAGACTGAAAGAAAAAATAAATAAAAAAATCAGCCCGTTTTAAAATCAACCAGATATCTGCATCAAATATAACCACTAGACCACCAAATGCTACTTTTGAGGCTGATACTGGCTTCTACATTAGTGTCCGACAATATGCCAGCATAGGTTCAAAACCCCAAACAATGTGTACATTTTATTCTACATAGAAAGCAACTTAACAAAGACACAGGGTATTACTTACGGACTGCCCCTTCTTGTGCTTGCGTCTGTACAGCACAGTCCAGTTGATCTGTCTGGGGTTCCTCTTGGCCAGGAAAGCAGACTCGCACTTGGCATTCAAAAACTGGAACACCTGATGAAGACAGGAAGTTCAAGTTAATTACATGTTAATTGTCCAAAATATAAATCGCTCCCTTTTCCACTCATTTCTTATGAAGAAATGACATTTGCTTGAGAATTTATTGAAATGATAAAATCTCAACATCTGCTACTTAGTTCTCTTTTGATTGACTAATAGTGGCAGCCCCACATCGTCCACATTAACTCAGAAACTGACAAATTCCTGCAAAGTACACATGGCAGACTAATAGTTATGCGGAGTGATTTGGGACAAAGCTAGAAACATTAACAGCTGGAAGACTACTTAAGTCTATTTAATTATGTGACTAACTTAACTCTCAATATACCATTTAGATGGATTATGATGACCCTCTTCGCAATTTAGATATTTAATTACAACATACAGTGACAAACACTGTTGTCTACACTGCCAACTTTTAGATCAGTTGTGTAGGAAGTGCTTAAACCTGATTAAAATTAAATTTAGCTTGTTTGGTTGCTACACAGTGACGCTAGGAGCTAACGTTAGCAAGTTGCATTGGATTCAAATGAGTCGACTAGGCCTCTCCAGACATTTTTTACCAATGTTATATCCACACATTGGGCTGAAAAGTGAATAAAACAGATATTTACTCGTGTAAACTGTACATGGTGTCGTATATGCGATCGGCGCCGAGAAGAAAAAGGCCGGGGCCGAACTTCGTGGTTACCTTTCCGTCTATCCTGGCGTATCGGCGGCCATGGCCGGGGTATATTTTATACCCGCTGAAACTGCACAACTCGACCCTGAAAACGACAAATATAAGGCATCAGCGAAAGAAAACCGTACAGGTATATCCTTAACACAGCTACCATCATTAAAATGTTTATTTAAGAGCTGAGATGGTGTTTGATAGTATTCCGTAGACTCACTTCATGATGGCTACGAGAGGGCACAAAACCGGAAAGAAAGACGACAGGAGCGGAAACGGAATTTGGAGACGTCAGTTTGTTATTTACAAACTAACGAACGGTTAATATTTTTAAGTCACTTGGGATTTTTATAAAATTTCCGTCGCGTAACACGCACACGTGATTTTTTTTTTGTTTAATTAAAATTTATTTTAAATAAAATGAATATTTTGGTCCATCGTTGCTACGGTGACGACGTATGACGTCAATATTGACGGTTGCCTAGTAAGCGTATCAAGCGGACAAGCGATAGTTTATTTTTTAAGATGAGGAAAATAAAGCAGGTGGATAAAGCAGGTGGGAAAAATAAAGAATAAAAACAGCCGACATCAATTTTAGGCCGTTTCGTCCCTAACAAGGTTGATTAGCTTCTTTCCCTTTGCTGCAACCAGGCTGTGGCGGTTTTCTTCAGCAACGTTAGCGCGCTTGCAGGAAGCGAGGGTGGTTGTAGTCTTTTCGGGCGACAAAGACTTCAGTCCGCAAGGAGCGAGACGGTCTCTCCGAACTACATTTCCCCCGAACCCTCCTCCGTTGAGCCGTATGACAAGCGACAGACGTTTCTGGTCTCTCCGGAACTTCGGTCTGCCGTGTTAGCTAACCGTTAGCTGGCCGTTTTGTCCGGGACAACAGCATGGGTGTATCAGATTTACAGTTTGATACAAATGCTGGTAAGTGGCCCGCCGGTTGTTTTGGTTTCAGACGACCGGCAGTTGTTCAAATCCAGACGATGCGAGCTTGTTTATTACTAGCTAACATGAGCTAATGTGCATCAACCGGGTGCTGCCGTTAGCCGTTTCCCAGAGATGCAGATCAAACTGTTTTTATGGTGTGTTCTGCAAGTTTCCCTCGTAGATTCAAAGATACATTCAGTAGCGATGTGTATATTTTGCAGTTTATTTCTTATGCCCTCGATAGCCAGGTTTGCAAAATACAGTTCTCCTAATGCGGATCAAAAGCATCGTTTATTCAAACTTCCCTGCCTGGCATTGCCCCTCATGGTTCAACACAGGCTCTCTGTCAAATATTAATAAGTCTCAAGCCTAACTCAGGATAATCCCGATACCAGTAAACTGACCTTTATGTGTAAAATCGGTGGCTCCAGTTTTTACTGTAGGTTTATACCGTATATACATATTTTACTGCTGCAATACCTTGTGTGTTACATTTGTCATAGTGATGGGCGGCTCAAGGTTGTTGTGGTTTTCCAGTCTGTTTAATCTCCACTTTCTTTTCTCTCACAAGGACCCGTGGTGGATCTTTCAGCCCGGGGTATGCAAAAGCTGGATCCCAGTTTCACCTGCTCTGAAGACACTCACACTCTCATCCTGGACCGGAACCACATCATGAAACTGGACCATCTGGAAAGGAGCCCAGGTCTTCAGCAGGTAGTTACCTCTCTGAAATATAGGCAGTGGTTACTCACTTTTCACTCCCTGTATTTACAAAATTAAAGAATAGTGACCGGTGACTCTCAGCCTAAACACATTTTACTGATTTGTGTTTTAATGTCATGTGGTAAGTTTTGTTTTTTTCTTTTTCAGCTGTCTGTAGCTAGTAACCGTCTGGTGAGAATGATGGGTGTGTCTCGGCTGACAGAGCTGAGAGTCCTCAATCTTCCCAATAACAGTATTGGCTACATTGAGGGCCTAAGGGATCTGCCTCACCTCAAATGGCTTAACCTGTCTGGAAACAATATTAAGGTGAGGAGAAGAGAGATTCTCACATACTTTACCTGCATATTGTCATTTATTAACAAAAGTGTTAATGCGCCGATTAGTTCCAGCCCATGTGTTAATGCATTGTACAATTAACTGATTGTAAACTCTTTTACACAGGTTGTTGAGCAACTCAGCAACTGCGTTTCCCTTCAACACCTGGATCTGTCTGACAATAACATATCTACTGTTGGTGATCTGACTAAACTCTCAGCATTAAAGGTTAGTGCTGCACCATCCAAGGTCAAAAGAGAGCATATACAAAAACAAATCACTATTTAATAATGTGAAAGTATATTGTCAGTTTTCTTTTATGATTAATTTTTCTGTCAATTTTTCAGACACTTTTACTCCATGGAAACAGCATTACAACACTTCGTACCGTTCCTGCACACCTACCCGTCCATTTATCCATTCTATCCCTTGCAGAAAATGAGATTAGAGATCTCAATGAGGTAATTATCTTTTTCCTTACTTGATACAGCAACAGTGAATTCCGTTTGAAATATATTCAGTGGCTTATTTTTTCATTAACTGATTTCTGTTTTTGTTTTTTTTTTTCACATGCATCCCCCTTTTTTTTTATTTCTGATTGCTCCATAGGTGTCATACCTGGCACCTCTTCATGAACTCGAGCAGCTGTCTATAATGAGCAACCCATGTGTTATGGCAACCCCCTCCTTGCCAGGATTCGACTATCGGCCTTATATTATGAGCTGGTGCCTTAGCCTAAAGGTCCTGGATGGCTATGTAGTGTCACAAAAAGAGGGGTGTGTAACCTTTACATGTTTTTACAGTTTACTTTTTAGGATTAACACAAGAAAAGTATCTCAAGTGTTTTACAATCGAATTTCTTGTGTGTAACTCTCACAATCACAGGCTCAAAGCAGAGTGGCTGTACAGTCAAGGTAAAGGACGTTCATATCGACCTAGTCAGCATGTACAGCTAGTTCAGTACCTCGCCACTGTCTGCCCTCTGACATCATCACCAGCCTTGGAGACGGCAGAAGATGCCAAGCTCGAGAAGATCCTCAGTAAGCAGAGGTAACAATCTTACAGAGAGTTTTTTAACAAACAGTACATGCACGTTAAACGAAAATGCTTTTTGAAAATCCTTATGTTTGTACTGACATTATTTGATCTCAGGTTTCACCAAAGGCAGCTGTTAGAGGAGACCCGGGGAGGCTGTCCCAGTCCTCCTCGTCCAACTCAACTAGATGTGGAGAGGCACAGTCCTTCAGAAGCTGTGTCACAGGGGGGAGCCAGAGAGGTGAAAAGAAACCCTTCATCCGGACCACCTGCCTCTCCAGCACTCTCCGAGACAGGCAGGAGAGCTTAGACTTATCAATATGCTTGTGTCCAAGACACCAGCCTTTATGGTTTTTTTTTTTTTAACCAGTAATTTTATACACAATAATGCTGACTGTCTGTTTTATGATTAACTTATAGAGCCAGCTGTGCAGTTCAACAACTGGGTGAGCTGCGATTCTTCAAACCCATCATTGCCAGCAGTTCGCAGCCCAGGGCTCAGAGAGGAGCACATCTATTTGGAGGATGTCCAGACAGATGAGGAGAAACTCAATGGCAGCATGCTTTCCTCAGAGTCCACGTTTCTGCCCTTTGCATCTGATCTGGAGCCACAAACAGCACCGTCTGACAGCGAGGACGAGACGGAGACATTTGAACTTGATTCCCTTGCCCCAAAGTGGCCACTACAGCCCAAAAAGCACAACACAAACAAGACACATAATTCTCCCCCTGTGGATAAACAAGAGAGGAAGACCTTTGAAAAAGAAGTTATTTCTGGTGCAGCCACAACCGTTGTCTCATTGGGGGCCAGAGTTAGCATACAACAAAATGATCTGGAAACATCCTCCGATTTTGGTAAGGCAGAGATAAAAGATGCCCCCAAGCAGGAGGAAGCTGGTATGTGTGCCAGCGAATCAAGTATGATGAAAGCAGACAGGGCAGCAGTTAAAATACAGTCCTGGTGGAGGGGACAGTACACTCGGTGCTGTCACCCCATGGCCAGAGAAGTGCGCAGTGAAATCCGCCTGCGCAGGATGCAAGAACATATCCTCTTCCTGTCTGAGAAGCTTGGCAGGTAACTGACCGACTGTCAGCAAGTAATAAACTATTTCTATAACAGTAATCAGTAATTTGTGTTTGTGACATTTGTATTTTAACATATGGTTGCAGATATATACATTTTTTTTCTTAAGACTACAGATACTAAAAGGTAGAACTGATGTGTTTGCAGTGTGCAGAAGCAGTATGAGGAAGAGAGGTTACAAAGGCTCGTCCAGGAGGAGGCTGTGAAGTTTCTGTGGAAAGAGGTCAGTGAAGTTGCTTGTTCATCATCACCTCACATTCACTATACCTCAGTCACTCTTTATATCATATAATGTTGGTCTTTTGTGCTATCATCTTCAAAGATTCTCTCTAAACTTAGAGTATGTGATTTACATTGCTGCTTCATTAGTTTTAAACTTTTACTGTGCTTTCCCTGTAGCTCCAGTCTATGCAACAGTGGAAGAAGTCTGTGGAGCAGCAGCTGGCTAACTTAACTCAGGCTGTCAGCGTGGCTCAGATCTCATCTCCTGGGCCGTGTAAGCCCGCCCCGCCTATTGCCTCCAGTACAACGAACCCACCCAGCACAGACGTCTCCTTCCCAGACTCTGGCTTCCAGTCGACAAGCGATCAGCAGGCATTGCAGGAGGACAGCTTCCTGAGCAGTGGGACAGAGGACTCTCTGAAGACTGTGCGAGCACTGAGCCCAGTTCCTGGCGGTCTTGCTGGTTGTAGTGATGGTGCGGACAGCGCAGACTGTAGCCTGCTGGAGCAGTACCTCTCCTCTGTGCAGCAGAGGGAGGAGGAGGCTGAGGAGGTGATCGGTGATAGAACAGAAACCCAACCTCCCTCCTCCCCAATTTCACCTGGTAAAACAATGCAGTCCATCTCCCCCTTGCAGAAGGCAGCAGAAGTGCAAAGAACGGAGCAAACCGCTCTTGGTCCTGTCTGAGAGTTTACACCTACACAGAGAACTCCTGAGTGTGTGTACACTGGCACTGAGTATACGATCGAGATGCTTCCTCTTAAAATTTAGGCCATGACTTAAAACTGCATTGATCTCAATTATTGACCCAGATCTCAAATAGCTGTGTGCTCAAGTCTGAACCCAGGACAGGCTTATAAACAGTCCTTTACTGTGAATGTAACTTATGCTTTTTTACTACTTGTTCTCATATTTCATAAGAGTTCTCTTATTTCATAAGAGAACAACCTGAGTAGGTTGTTTCCTCTACTGATGAAAAGATGTGGCATATTCTCTTTGTTTATATCCACTGCATTAGTAATAGACTGCTATAATCAGATTAATAGTGGATGTGTTAATCATAGTGCACTTGTACCCAAGATGTATACTACACATGATCAACCACAAGTATAATATCTAATGTGACACACAGTGTTAATGGCTGACCTGTTAGTATCAACTTTAGATCACACTTATGACTAACATAATGCTGTAGCATCTTTATCTTCTTAAGAAAAATATAAATAAATCTGCACTTTTCCATCTATTCTTATTTAGTTTCACATTATGCTGAAATACTGTAAGAAATGGAGCCGCAGCTCACAATTATTGTAATGATGAGGTAATCTTATCAATTCTGAGCTGTACAATGAATCCTCCCTTTATAACAAATTCAAATTAGAACCAGAGCTCAGTGATGTCTTAGGCTGACTCATAGCAAACACACTCGTATTAAGTTTACAAGGATAAGAATTAGGAGAGTAAGCAATGCCATCCATCATTTATGTTACTGATAACCGCTCTGCTTTTCATCATATGACAAGTCAAACTCTCCTGTAAAGAACGTATATTGCTAAAAAAAAAAGATATTATTTTCTGTGAGTAATTTATAAATGGACATTTTTTCAGCACAGCTGAAATGCCTGACTTATTGTATTAAAAGTGAGTTTTTTCTAATCTGGTCCAGTAAATGACCTGTATGGCCAAATTAATATTCACAAGTTATAACAGGAGGGAGGGGCTGTCCTGCCAATTTCACAACAACACAGGGTACCACTTTCTGAAAGAGCAGCGTTTATAAAGTATTTTATAATTATCATTAAAGCCATGGAAAGGGGCTGCAGGACTTCAGGACCAAAATTAATTTATTAACTGCTTATTAACATTTACAACTGCAGAATTATTATAGTGTAACCATTTATCAACATAAACATAGAGTTTGACTGGCAGGTAATATGTGTGCAAAACTTAAAACAGTACAGATGTAGAAGGAACAATACAGTAAATGTGAATGTTGATGGTAAGATTTGTTTTTATTATATTTTTAAGTTAAGAAGTGTCCGTTCTGTTGTTGAAATTAAGATTTTCTTGTATCAGGATGCCCTGTTGAAATAAAACATTGTTTTTCTAATAACATGGCTGTGTTTTTATTCAGTGATAACATGGTTATAAATGTTGGTATGCTATTAATAAGTACTTAGGGTCGCCATCAGCTTTGCAGGTGTAAATGTTAGTATGACCTCTTGTGTTTCCCAATTTCTAATGAGCATTTAGCAAAAGTTAATCAATAAATCATGGGTTCTACAAAAATGCGCCAGGTTATAAGTGTTAATCAGCAGTAAATAGATGTGTTTCAGCTCCTTTCCTGAAGATGAGGTTTTCACCAGTCCAACGGAGGGTGTCAACACAATGAATGAAAACAGAGAGAAATACAACAGTATCCTGCCGGAGGAGGAGGGGGATGTTCCTCAAACTGGCAACCCAGAAGATTTTTCAGGGAAAATCAGTTTCCTTTCCAGCTTTTCCACAAACGAAGCCTCGTCGGATCGTCGAACCGGAGCCAACAGTAAAATTTCCCCTTTTTTTCTTCTCCTTTTAGTAACGTTAACCATAAATAGAGAGATAAAGTAAGACTCTTTTGTAAGTATTCTATCTATTCTTTGCCTAGGAAGCAATTCCCATACGTCAACGTGAGTGGCTCCGGGGTCAAATTAAAAATAAATAAATAAATAAATAAACAATATATATATATTTTTTTATATAAATAAATCCCTTTTAATCCTTGCAGCTTTATTTTGTTGTTTTTTTTTTTAAACGACGGACCACCAGAGGACGCCAGAGGGAGCCGAGCTCCCCCGGGGGGCCGTGGCCGGGAGGGGACTCCGCTCCTCTGCTTGCGTGTCTCCGACCCCGTCGGTATCCGACGCGCTGCTCCGACCGGCCGACGCCTCCTCTCCTCCGGCCGCCGGGCCCGCTCCCCTCCCCGCGGGTCGCCCCGACCGTCCGTCCCATGGTACGCCAGCCTCTCGCCGTGTTGCGATCGCGCCTCTTCTAAACGTCAACCGACGGGAAGCCTTCGTGCGTTACCCGGGATGAGGCTGATATATCGGTATGTCTGTCCCCTGCGCTAAATATCACCATCAACCGGGCGTTTCTTTCGTCTTCCGGCTCTCGGGCCGTTCGTTAGCGGCTAGAGGCAGCTGGTCGCCGGCCGCGACTCGAGACGGAGCGAGGTCGGGAACCGGGAGCCGGTTTTCTGCAGCAAAACACCCAGAACAATCCGAGGGGTGCGACCGTCTGATGTGTCCGTTCACTCCGTTCGTTTCCACCCATAGATCATTTTTTATTAGTGTATGTGCACAAACAACACGCACCGTAACTTTAATTTGCACCAGTGGCTAAAACAGCAAATAAATATACAAATCAGAATTTAATGCAACAGCTGCAGTGATTACGGTCGATTATTCAATTCACGGACCTGAAAAAAATTATCGTCAACGGTTTCCAGCTTGTCAAAATAAGCATCGTTGCTGGTTTTGATACTACATACTTTAGATATAATACTAAAAAACAAAAAAAAAAAATAAGAGCTAGAACTAAAGAGTTTTAAAATGCATATAGTTTATTAGTGGATCGCTGGCACGGACATCTTAGGAGATCATGTGCTCCTGGGTAAAGACATGTAAACCATCCCCTCCTATCTATTACCAAGAGCCACAGATATAGACAGACTAGATAAGTCTTTGTTTCTCCCTGTTTTCATTTTGTGTCAACGTGTGATACCGATAAGACCTTAGGCTTGAATTGTTTAGTCAAACTACTCAAATATTGTTGCTGATGGAAAAAAAAAACCACAGCAGATACCTGTAGCAGTTATAACTCAATCAGTGCATCGTATTTTACAAGTCGTCAGATAGATGTGGAAAATATTCTATTTCTCTCTCCACTATTGGGGATTAAAAGTAAAAAATAAGGCCTGAGAGCATGATGTCTTAGTAGCTTTAATGTGGCCCATCTCCCGATGACTTTAGAGACAGGAAAAGTCACATGCCACAAAAAAGACATAAAACACAACTTAACTACTTTTGCATATCTTGCCTGAGGAGGTCAGGAGCTATGACTAAACAGAATCGTACACAAATCTTTAAATTTTGAGAAACAAAACATTAAATGGTTTTTGGTCTTCAGTTTCACCTAAATCAAATGAAAACTACTGCCTTTCCCCTCCAGACAGTCCATGATATTTACACATTTTTATAATTTTTTCTTTTTTTTTTTTTCTTTTACATCTACAAATACATGAATTATCTGTGTTCCTATGTTGAGTCTGAGTACATGCAAGGTTTTTGTGTTTTTTCCCTTTCTCCTTGAAAGCAGTCATTCATCAACATCGAAGGCATTGCAGAAGAAGTGACACCATTGCCGCCTTGGTAACTGCAGAGAGACCACAAGAGAGAGAGAGGGAGAGAGGCAGGGGCTGATCATGGGAGACAGAAGGAGGTCACCATGTGCCGAAATCTGTCCAAATATGTCCTCATCTTTCTTTTCCTAGCTATATCTGGAATCATCTTCCTGCTACGCAACATTCACATGGTGGAGGTGAGGAGGGGAGTGATTTACACAAAAAAAAGTTTTATCGTGTTTTTTTCGTTTAGTTTATCAACAGGAAATGGCTCTGCCCCTGTTTTGATCATCAGTTAGCTATTTCAAGTCATTTTCCAAGCGACAATGCTAAACATTTCCCTGTTCCAGCTTTTTAAATTCAATGCCTCTGCTTGTGTTATGTGGCTGTAAATTGATTTTTTTTGGATTAATGGTAGGATAAAACAAGCAAAACGGTGACAACCTCTTGGGCGTCAGTAAAATGTGATGGGCATTTTTTTTCCTGATGGGGACAGTGAAGACAGAAAGGAAATGTGGGGTAAGAAAATAGGGGAATGCCATACATCAATTAGTCTGGCTGGCTGAGAGTTTAACAAGGGATTCACTGTTCAGAGCATTGAACTGCGAGTCTTCATATTTATCATTATGTGCGATTTAATCTATAACGAAAAATAATTGGTAGCTGCAACTCTAACAATTATGATGGTTATTAATTTTTTCCATCTCTCTCTCACCGCCATCTTTTAAGTCAGGTCTCCTCTTTTTCTCTCCAGAACTGGAACTGCCAAACAGTCTCAGCCCTCTACCAGTTGCACAACAGGCTCCAGTCATCCCTCTTCCCAGTCAGTACTTTTTATCACAACCACACCTTCTGTGCTCACCTGGGCCAAAAACCCTCCCCCGAAGATGAACTGGAAGAGCGCTACCTGTTGGACTCTATCGCCTGGCCCGGCCCCGCGCCCCACTCTGCACCGACTGCCTTGCGCCAGACGAGCGACCCTGTACACAGCCTGTTCACCATCCTTCCCACCAAGGGAGGAAGGGAGTGGCACGTGGGCGACCAGCTGGAGGTCCTCGTGCAAATGCATGACTTCCAGGGTCGTCCCAAGCACTACGGCGGGGATTTCCTTTTGACCAGGCTGCACTCTCCGGAGATTGGTGCGAGTGTGGCGGGTAAAGTGCTGGACCACAAGAACGGATTTTATTCCGCTCTGTTCCCACTCGTCTGGGAGGGGCCGGCGTGGGTCGAGATTAAGTTGGTGCACTCCAGCGAGGCGGTCGCTGTGCTGCGACGGCTGAGGGAAGAGCGCCCTGACCGGGTGTTTTTTAAGAGCCTGTTCCGCTTGGGCTTCCTTTCTGAAACTACCGTGTGCAACATTTGCCTACCCCCTGATCAGCAGCCTCTGTGCAACTACACAGATCTTTACACAGGGGAGCCCTGGTACTGCTACAAGCCGAAGATACTCACCTGTGACACCAGAGTCAACCATGCCAAAGGAGGCTACCTGAAACACCTCATCACCAACAAGGAATCATTGCTCTTCCAGAGGTTTGTAATGTAACTGAAAGAGGGATATAAACTGTTGGGATAGGATATGGGATACATCAGATTATATCTTGAATCAACTCTGTGCTGTAGATCTCCATTGTTGTCCAAAAACTATTAAAAATGCACAAATGAGCTAAAGTGTTGTATCGGGTGTGATGTTCCTACAATAAACACAGGCACTGCGATTTATTTTTAGTCAATCCTGCATCGATTATTCTGCTCTTAGAAATACTCCCTAGTGCAGCAAATTTTTAATGACACATGCACATTGTGTCACGGACAGAGTGGGAAAGTCGAATTAATTGTGCGACAGACCAACCCATTGTTGGTTTCATTGCTTTCATGAAATTTGTTGACATTAACAAAAGTATTAATTCTCAGTCACCTCACTTTTTAAACATTGAACTACTTTGTTTCTTACTTTAGTGGTGTAAACCTCAAAGTTCTCATACATGCTTCTGGACCTGACAGAATTCACGTGTTGCCGCCAAGGAAAGGTACAGTACACCTTCAGAGTAGCATTTGCAGTTTGTGTGTCATTTCACTCATTTGTCTGATTTGTATGCTTTGATTTGTCCCACTGAATTAATATTTTTCTGCAACATTTCTCGCCTTGCGTCAGATAAAGAGGAAGTAGAAAGCAGCAGTATAAAACCAGAGCCTAGTACTCTAGCAGCGTCTGGATACTACTACAAGGACTCATGGAAGCCGTTTGGTGGAATTGCAATGCGCCAGTTCAATCAATCATCTGCCATCACTCAGTGTTTGAGGAACAAGGTGATCTACATGTACGGAGACTCCACCGTCAGGCAGTGGTTCGAGTACCTCATTGCTTTTGTACCAGGTGAGGGCTGTCTTTTGTCTCCTCTTTCATTTTTGCACTCTGCATTTTGCCTTGTGCGTCCTACCCACTGGATCTTCCATTCATTCCACTCTCTCCAGAATTAAAGGAGTTCAACCTACACAGTCCTAAAAACGTCGGGCCATTCATGGCAGTCGACAGCACTCACAATATTCTCTTGAAATACCGCTGTCATGGTCCGCCCATCCGATTCTCCACCGTCATGTCCAGCGAGTTGAGGTACATTTCAAATGAGCTGGACGGCCTCTCCGGGGGTCCCAACACCATCGTGGCCCTCAGCATCTGGGCCCACTTCAGCACCTTTCCCGTGGAGGTGTACATACGGCGGCTGCGTCACATTCGGCGTGCGCTGGTGCGACTCCTGGACCGGGCGCCGGGAACACTGGTTGTGATCCGCTCGGCCAACCTCCAGGCCCTGGACCAAGAGGTGAGCCTGTACAACAGCGACTGGTACTCTCTGCAGCTGGATGAGGTCCTCAGGGCCATGTTCAAGGGAATGAGCATTTTGCTGGTGGACGCCTGGCAAATGACTTTAGCACACCACCTCCCCCACGCCCTCCACCCACCCCCGGTCATCGTCAGGAACATGATGGATATGCTTCTCTCTTACGTTTGCCCAGAGGAGTAAAAGAGCCAACAGAAATAGGACCGTGACAATGGGTCTGTCGAAGGAAACTAAGGGGTTTACTGTGTGAATCCACCGATCGGTTCTTCAAATCCAAAAACTCTCTTCACCTACGTGTTCTCCAAAGCTACTTACCCTTTAAATGCTCTTTGCTGAGAGGTTTGCCAGACCGCAAGTACTGATCCGTTTACTTGCCTGTTATTTTTTTATTTTGATCCCACCAAACCTTATTTTTTTCCAGGAATGCCAAAGACCTTGGTGACAAAAACAGATGGTAACACAGTAACAATCGATGTGCCGGTGTTTTATGTGTGTGAGTGTGTTAAGTTGCCCATATTTGGTGTTTGTAGTCATCAAGGTCACAGTCTGAGCTTTGTTCTTCTGTAGATATATTTGTTGGTTAGTTTTTTCCAAAGGTGAGTGCTCAGTGAGTTCTTGTTCCAAAGATTTTTCTTTGGCTTTTCAGTGTTTCAAAATGTGTTCTTATGTTCTCAGCCATATCACAACATGGTGACTATTGCAATGTATAATATTTCAATTTATGTAATATGACAAATGAAATACAGCTTTGCTTGGTCATCTGTTTTGCAAGGTAAACACTGACATATGTTTACCATTTTGGATTTAAACTCCATCTGTATCATTTTTCACTTACTTTTGTATTTTAAAAAATACTTTACAATAGTTTACAATACAACCATACTATAAACAACAGGACAGCTAAAAATGTACAATTTTCTGGTGTCTAAAAAATATATGACGTGTTTATCTAAAAGACAAAACCTGCACCTGTAACAGGTACAGTCAGCTCTCAGTCAGTAGGTTTTTAAGCTTTATGTCCTCATTACATCGTTTTTTTATTAGCAGTAGTATTTATTTCTTTGTTTTCGGGTCCCTCCACGTTGTGTCTGTAGTCCTTTACCTGATGCCGTCTCTAACTGAAAGATCTGCCTTTCACTTTTCAGTCTCGCCAAGTTCCACCAAGGTTTGGAAAAGCTTCACACAGGAAGTCATACGCTTGCAGTGGTGTGTGTACATCTGACGCCGGACCTTAACAAATGTTTCTAATGATTCTTTTGTATTACTAGGTAACTCTTTATTACTGGCATGTTCAGTTTTGATTCTGGGTTTTTTATATGGACATTTGCAGGTTATTTTATCATGATCAAGTACTGTGTCGTCACGTTTATCATAGGAAGATCATAGGAAGATAGTATTGGAGAAGAGGTGTTTCATTGGGAATTTTCAGGTCTGTGTGATGCAAAGTGACTATGTGCCTATTTTGTATCTAACTCACTTCCCGACTCCAATCAGAGCCAGAATGTTCAGTCATAATTTAAATGCCTGGAGGCCATTGCCATGTGATTGCCGAAGCTATGAGTTAGATCAAGCAGTAAAAGGAGCCTTGAGCTGGAGCTGGGCAATAAGTCCGTAAAATGTTGATATCACAATAAGCTATATGTTGTCAGGATTTTCACTTGAATTTTACCTGTGGAACAGTTCAATAAATGTAAGTGTAACAACTGAAGCATTAGGGTATCACTGATCATTCTCAGTGATTCCTGTTCATATTCATATTCCTTGAGTTAAAATTCATTTTATTATTCCAAATATGTATGTATATATATATATATATATATATATACACACGTATAAATGTGTTTGTGTGTATATCTATATATGTATATACATACATACATAGTGTATTCAGACCCCTTGACAAGATTTTAGCATAAGGCTGCAACGTAACAAAATATGAAAATGTTGAAGGGCTCTGAATACTTTCTGAATGCACTATACATACTTACATATACGCACATATATATTTATGTCATAAACCATTAGAAATTGAAAAAGCAACAAATTAGTCATATTTTCCTCAACTTTTATTTAAAAAGTTTCATTTTCCCTTTGAAAACTTCAAGCATATTTCTCAGTACTAAAGCTTGCTGAGCATTATATTCCCTAGGAGTAAAAGACAGGATACAGTTCATCAGTAACTTTGGCAAAAACAACATCAGACAGAGCTCTGTACAAAACTAAAGGGAAATACACCACTGTATACAAAAAAAAACCATCCAGATGGTCACACTCGAGCTCTTAACAATGCCTCGTGTGAACACATTCAAGAGAACAGCAGTCTCTCATCAAGAATAACCTTTTCTTGCAGGGAAGCAGAGAGATATAAACAGAAATACATAATGACCATGGAGTGTTTTTCAGTCCCGTGTCCAGGATAAAACATGCGCTCATTGACAGCAGTGTGAATTATGAAAGAGCAGCTGCAGGGCCAGCTGAGCCAGATTTTTGCTAACCGCTGAACAACTCATAAGCCGGAGAAGTAATGTCCTGAGGTCACACACTAAGAGGCACTGAGTGTTCCCATTCAATTTTTTTTTTTTTTTTAGATTAAGATACAAAATGAGTCTTCTGTCAACATAAGAGAAAGTATTATGAGTTAATACGAACTGCTGCTTTGTTTTTCTTGCCCCAGCTGAGATCCATATCTCAAAAATAGATTGAGTCACTGCACACGATAAATACTAAAATATCTTAGCTGAAAAATGTAATGAAAGAAGTGCTGTGTAAGTTGCAGAGTTCTAGAGGACATACTTATGATTCATGATATGCTGTTGTGTGGATAAATATTTTTCCCCTCAGTCTTACCTTCAAAGAACTGATACAAAAAAAAAAGAAAAGAAAAGTAAAGCACTGGAAAATTAAAAAACAACTTGTACGTGAAACGTCGATATAGAGAATCTTTAACGTATACAGTATTTTGCAGTGTTTGCCTGGCTGGGCATCTAATTCATAATGAGCACTGTGCTTTACATTGAACTAAGCAGAAAATAAACAACACCAGCAACAACAACAACAAAAAACTAAAAGACTAAAATGCAAGAACATTGGCAAAGTTTCTGTACGGAGGCAATGCAGAAAGTGTACGTGGCACTACAGCAGCATATTTAGTTTAGCTGGAGACACAGACAGTCAGGATCACACGTCCTGAACATTCATGGCATCCTGTGGCCAGCTGTATGTGTCCAGAGTGAAAGAGTCGTAGTCAGGACTGTAGACGTGAGACAGCACAAACGCCTCCTTGTCTTTAGGCTCAGGGTACAGTGAAGCAATGTTGTGCTTGTACGCATAGTTGACAATCTGGCAGAGAAAGAAACACAAGGAAAAAAGGTGTAAAGCAAACTGCACTTGTTAGTAGTGCGTGACTGATTAGATCTCGGTGATAGTGAAACATTCAAGGGGTTATTCCACCACCTAAATGGTTATTATGATATTTTAATACATTCAGTAGATAGGATAGTTTTATCAGTGAGCTGTGTTGAAATGTTTGTTGTAAGGCAAAGACCTTAACTCCGATAACAAATTTAACAAAGTTTGAATGAAAGTTTAATAAAATTAAAAAAACCCAAACAAATTAACCGAAAGAATGACAGAAAACCAAAACAAAACAAAAAAAGAATATCCTCAACAGGGTTATGGGTAAAAGGACAAAATGTAGTAGCGCTCTAAAACACTGTGATTGGTCACAAAGCCCTGATTTTAAAAAAAGCACCCTGGAGAAACTGATTCCAGCTCGGGTAAGAAAATCAGAGGGTTCAAACGGCATTAGAAGGCAGCACATTGCTGACTTACTGTACATCTTTTCATGATACCCTCCATCATTTACAATACCGTATATAAACACATCCCCTTTAGGAGATTATCGCAAATTATGAGACCCCTTGTATATTTTTTATGTATCGCTGACTTTCGTTGTAAGAACTGATGAAAAAACACCTACCTTCACAGCAATCTTGAAGGACACTTCTCTTATGGAGTTCAAAGGAGGGTAAAGTCTTCCCTCGGCCAGGTGCTCCTCTGTTACCATGTCCGCTATTGCCTGAGAGAGAGAGAGAGAGAATAAATAAAGTGGACTTGAAGTAGAAGAGCAGTTCAGTACAGATGAGGAATTAGCAGAGGGTGCAAGTATGCTCGAGAAGAGGGAAATGCTTGTTGGTTAACAGTTATAGAATCTTACATTAACAACTGTTTAAACCCCCCAATTTTTTTAATGTTTGTTTTTTGTTTTTTTTGTTTTTTTAAATCATATCGGTGTCAGCATGCCTCTGCTGTGGTGAGGAAGACGTCATCAGATATGTGGCGCACTCCACAGGCTATGACACCCAGAGCGACTCCAGGGAAGACGTAGGCGTTGTTGCCCTGCCCGGGGTAGAAGGTGCGTCCATCGGCCAGCGTCACCTTGTTGAACGGACTTCCGCTAGCGAAGATGCCCCGACCCTGATCACAGAGAAGGAGAGGAGGAGGAGAGATTTACTGGACAATGGCTACAGCTCACCATGTTCACCCTCTAATCCGATGATTTGGGGAAATTTCAAAACGTCTCATCGGTTGCTAAACTAGGTCCGGTGTCAAATCTACAAATGTGCTGGTAAAGCTGGTCTGTTAACCAACCTCAACGTCTGACAGGGACTACAACAGCTGTATATGTGGAAAGGTTTTCAGTATATCTGCGTGACAAACACTGAATGTAAAAAAAAAAAAACAACAAAAAAACCCCCCTTTACTGTACCTTAATTTAAAACCGATTTTAGTCGGGAACAAATGTGTCTGTTCTATTGTGAATTCAGGGTCTATAACCTGCATGTACCACCACGCTCCCGCGAGGCTGCACGTTACCTCTGTGAGCTTGTAGCACTGCTCTGCTGTGCACTCCGCCTTGCTGGTGGGATTACTCAGGGCAAAGATGATCGGCCTCTCATTGAAGGACGCCATGTCTTTGATAATCTTCTCCGTGAACGCTCCTCCGATGGCAGCCACGCCTTCACGTTCAGGACAAATCACAGAGGGAGACTCCATCAGAGTTTTCCAACAGAAAACGACTTACCTTTAACAAGCTCCGACGTGAACAACGACGTCATTTGTAGGATTCAGACCATTTGGTTGAATTATCGTCGAGCACAATCACTGCATCTCATTGAACTACACTTGACTAAAATTAGTGTCCATGTTGTCGTTTTAAACCCGGTTCCATTTCTATTTCTAAATATTTTCTAACCATTTTTTCTTTTCTATTTTGAAACACAGAGGTTGACTGTTAACATGAAGCAGTTTCCATGTTAACATAGTTTTGATTAAAATACTGAAAATATCTTCCAGCTAATCATACGTGCAGTGCATGAATTTTACATCCATGAGTTTGATTGAATTAGTTTATTTATAGCAAATTACCAAGCTGTTATTGTGCTGAGCAAAACTGGAGGTTAAAAACAATTCACCTTTAACAGGTTTCTCTGTTTTTCCACAACTGGTCAGGTATTACCGTAAAATGGATGAAAGAGACAATGTGGGATTACAAAGGGAAATATACATTACATTGAAAACAACAATGTTCTCTGAGGGATATTTTAGGATGCTAAAGTGCTTCAATGTCTTGAGGAGTCCTTAAACTTATCTCACTTTCAGCAGCCGCCGTGGAGGTAAACTCACCTATGATTGCAGTGGGTTTGATGGTTTGCACAACCTCCTCCAGGGTCTTCAAGTGCGGGTGCTCATGAGCAAACTCCTCCTTCTCGTGGTTCAGATGACTCCTTCCCTGAAATTTTGTGCAGTGTATTTTATTTAAAACTTCACGTAGTGCTGTTTTGATTTGAAGACAGGGATTTCTGAATGGAATGAACACATGGGAGAGACGCACATTACCTTCACAATGAGACCTTTCGAGTCTACCATCCAGATCCTCTTGGCAGCTTCCTCTCTACTTACCCCCTCTTTGGACATGGCCATTATCAGCAGGTGAGCAATGCCCAGAGCAGCCTGTTTTTAAAAAAAAAAAAATAATAATAAAAAAATGGGCAACTCCCCATCTGCATCACAGCCTCTGAATTTGAAGCACAGTTATTTTTATTTTGAAAACGACAAATGCATCTTCTCACCTCGCCTGCTCCCTGGAAAACAAAAGTGTGGTCTGATAGTTTGTTCTTAGTGATCTTCAGAGCAGCCAAGATCCCGGCGACAGCTACTGACGCCGTGCCTGAAAGAAAGAGAAAACACCTGAGAAAACTTTGCCGATTCACCGATGTAGCAGTTTATAAAAGGTAAGACTGCAATTTAATCAATTTTTGGCCCGTGATCTATTAAAGTGAAAATTTACTTTGTATTGTTTCATTAAGCAGAAATGTCTTCTATTTTTTGGCTTTCCTGTTCTGTTAAACATAACAACTTATAAGATTTGCCTTGCGACCCCTTGAAGGAACCCTGACCCCCGGTTTGGAACCACTGATTTACATCATGTACTTTTTTTTTTTTTTTTTAATTCAAAATAAATAAATAGATAGATAGATAAAATCAGACAGAATTAATATCGAGTGCACAATCAGTGCATAACGGCAATACAGATAATTTAGTATAGCAAAATTCAAAAAATGTGCCTGTCCCTCTAGTTAGAGGCAGGTTTTACAATCCAGCAACAAAAATAAATTAAATAAATAAATAAATGAACAAACAAACTGAGCTTTGAAAAAAACAGTTACAGACTTGACCCTGATCAGACACAGGTTGGTGCCAATAGTGGTTTTGATCCT
This sequence comes from Istiophorus platypterus, assembly GCA_016859345.1. Classification (NCBI taxonomy): domain Eukaryota; kingdom Metazoa; phylum Chordata; class Actinopteri; order Istiophoriformes; family Istiophoridae; genus Istiophorus; species Istiophorus platypterus. The sequence continues at coordinate 10,272,874 of CM029122.1, read as the reverse complement.
AAAGCAAAGGATTATTTTATTTCAGCAAAAGAAACGTATGATTTTAGCCAGTGAAGGCAAATGCAATGATACAATATTGCATTAGCGTGTTTGCTCGGGTTGTGCATCTAAGATAATGTCTTTTTGTGAGTCATCTGAGTGCTACGGTACCTTGGATGTCATCGTTGAAGGTACAGTATCGATTCCTGTATTTGTTGAGCATGCGAAAGGCGTTGCTGTTGGCGAAATCCTCAAACTGAATCAGACAGTTCATCCCGTACCTGCAGAACGACAGCGACCAGTCAGACATCAGAACCCCCCCCCCCGATGTCTGACAGGTCACTTTTGCTCTCTACTCACTTGTCTGTCACCGCCTGCATAAACTCATCGATCAGCTCGTCGTACTCTTTCCCTCGGATTCTCTTGTGCTTCAGTCCAATGTACAGGGGGTCATCGAGTAGCGCCTGGATAATAAAATAAATAAATAAATAAATAAATGAATAAAAACCCCATAGATAATCAGTAAATGAATAATGGTTAGTGTTTATGAATTAGTGAATGATTACAAAGTCACATCAGTAATTCTCTTAAGTCTCTAAGCCATCTGACAACTGATAAGAGGCAGATATGAAGCGCCGCATCAGCTCATAGAACACGATTCCATATGTCCTGCAGCTCACCTCACACTCACCTGGTTGTCGGTGCCGACGTCCAGGAGCACCGGGAGACACTGCTGCGGCCGAACACCTCCACAGGCCGTGTAGAGCGCCAGTTTCCCGACGGGAATCCCCATCCCGTAGCTGCCCAGGTCACCCAGGCCGAGGATGCGCTCCCCGTCTGTCACCACGATGGCCTGTACAAGAAGCACGCACACATGCACACACAAACACACACACACAAACAAACAAACACACAGTTGCATTGTGATGATGCAGTGGTGGAACAGCGGTGTGTGTGTGTCTGTGTTTGTGTGTGGCGAGGGACGTACCTTTATGTCTTCTTCTGGCCAGGAGTTGAGCATGGTGGCGATGTGGCCTCTATCATGGATGGTGATGAAGAGTCCCCTGTAAACAAGTAGTGTGTGGTGAGAGGACATCCGTACCGGTGGTGCTTTACAGGTTTGATCGATTTGATGAGGCAACTAGATTATGCAATTAATTAATACATTAGTTTCCTGTCTGCCACTGGTTTCATTCACTCAACAAATTATGGAAATCAGCGCACAGAGATTTGAAACTTCCCTGAGACAAATAATCCATCACACTCAGTGTAACTGAAGTCATTATTGCCTGTAATTGCAGCAGCCAATCTCATTAGTGTTCAACAATGGTGTCTTCATTAACAGACAGACCCAACACTTGGCTGCCAAACAGCAAACATTTTTAATCCAAGAATTACTTATCACAACACCAGTGTCAGTGTTTGAGGTCACTGCTCCAAAATGCAAAATGTTCTCGAACACAAAGAACACACACGTCTGTGTTACAGCAGTGACGTGTGATTGCTCTGAGCCACCACAGTCCAACTCATGATGCCAAATCCGATTGAAGTCTCTGGCTGTTCTTTAATATTCAAGACTTTTATAAAATAACACAGTATAACTATAATAGCACCACAATGTAGTTCATAAGTAACTGCACAACTTTGGAAATTAAAGGCATGGCAAGTTGTTTTTGATAAAGAATACTTCATGCACGGTGTTACAATATAATACAGTATAAGACATTAAAATGCATTTTAAAAGAATTTTTAAAAAAATAAAAGAATCTAATGTACTTTTTTGATCAAAGACTGTGCAGTCAAACTTAAATTCTGGAAGATTATTTCCCTTTCAAACAAAATGGGTAAACACTGACACACTGAGGTTGATTAGGCAATATTAATCGCAATTGTAAAACCTTAAACTTCTTAGTTCAATTGGCTGCACTTTTTTAAAAAATTAAAAAATTGCACTCCTGATTGCATGCTTGGATGTCCCTCTTAAAACTGTATTCAATAGGATTTGGTGGGCAGGTAGATCGGGATATGAAAACATGGCCCTCTGCATATGACGAGAATTTTCACCAAATACATAAATTCCATAATTTCTCAACAAAAAGTGCTGTGTAAATTAGCCGTCCCCGTAAACTCTCACCGTGGCCTCCTGAAGGCAAGTCCGTACTGCTGACATGCCAGGCCGACGGTCGGAGTATACACAATGGGCATGAACTCTTCGATGTCAGAGGTCAGCAAGCGGTAGAACAGCTTCTCGTTCCTGTCCTGTAGTGTCATCAACAGGATGTACCTGAGACGGAGACAGAGAAACCACTGAAACCTGGCAACACGATTTTTGTTTTAGAAACCTGCGTGATCTTCCCTGATTTAAATCGATTGTAACCGCACTGTAAATATTTCTGCATGAATATAATCTATCAACAGGGTCAAATGTATCAGAAACAAAATGAGTACAAGCCCCACGTCATGATCGTGTTCTTTCACCGGTTGACTGTCAGCTTTGTGCTGATTGGAATACTTCTGATAGTTTTTGAGGACCACTTGATGGTCTAGCACCAGCCCACTGACCTCACCAGGTCAGGGTCAGTTGTTCCAAAGTGCAGGACAAGAACTTCTGGTGGTGAGGCAGGTTTTAGTTGTTATGCTCCAAGCTTGGGGACAGTCTGCCTGAGGATCTGAGACTAAATGAAAACTTTTACATGAACCTCTGTAGCTTTGCTCTTGATTTAGCAATGACTGTGGTTGCAGACCAACTAGTGCCCTGTGAGCCTGATCAACACCCACTGCTTATTTAGTATGATTACTACTCTTACCATTTAATTTAGTCTTATTAGTAATATTATTAGCTCCATTAGTATAACTATAGTATATATATATAGCTATTAGTCCCATTATTGTGCTATGCTCTCTCTACTCCCTCCTGCCTCCTCTTTTAAAATGATTCACCTTCTCTTATCTATTTTATTTGTTACAGTCTTCGATCTATTATTCGATAATTATTTCATTTTTATTTTTTGTGTACATTTGTCTCAAATTACTATGCTGTTTACATTCATTCTGCTTTATCATCAGCTTGTCAGGCATCGGTAAAGCATTTTGAATTGAACTAACCTGTGTAAACAGGCTATACTATTAGAGTTTGACCAAATAAATGTTTCAGGTTGTGCAGCACAAAAAACAGTGGCCGATGATGCACTGGCAATCAGATGGGAGACGCTTAAGGAGATTTGACCAAACGAGTGGGACAGCCCATAAATACGAGCTCATTCGACGTCTGCAGCTGCAGTTTGCGGTCTTGAACAGTACTTCAGTGTGATTCTGAGCCTGCTCTCTCACTTGTCCAGAGGATTGATTCGTGTTTCGTAGCTCTTCATGACACGTAGGACCTGCACATCCTGAGAGAGGAAGCAGGGGGGTAGCAGGCCATGGATGCCCAGTTGTAGACGCTCCTCCAGAGTGAATGCCATTCCCTGCAGGGTGGAAAAAGAGCGCTTATGTAACACTATGATCCCTGAAAAGAGTTTGCACTGGGTAAAGCTCACAAACTAAATAAGAAAAATCTCTCATAACAGGCCACAGTGACTCATGCATTAGCTGTCACACTAATGTGTAGTTATTCTTGACTCACAACCCCACCCAAATCAAGCGTCGGTGTGGATTTTTTTGAAAGAAAACACTTTTAGAGAAAGCCAAAAAGAAGAAAAAAAAAAAAGGGGGGGGCCACGCAGAAAAGTCCTGTCAGGTTGTGGTTATTTGGTTATTGCTGCTCTGCTCCTTTGTCTCGCCATTGGCAGGCTTCCCAAAGAGTGATCGGAGGGGAGTGTAAGGTTTAATCTATTTATTCTGCCCAATAGTGTGGAAGCCCCAACTCCCTCCCCAGTCTGCCCCACTTCTCTTTCCTCTGTGCCCTATCACTCTCTACATTTCTTCTTCGTTCTTGCACAAGGAGAGGAAACATTGACAGTAAACAGGAAATAAATTCACCTTCTCATGTCAGTTTGTTTTACTGTGGGTCTGTGTATTTTTTGAACACACCCTCGTTCTGATAAATTATCCATATTGTGGGAGTCCGGTGAAATGCGATACTGTATTTGATGTTTGGTTACTAAGAGTACCCTAGGTTTGCAATCTTTACATCTACAACTGTCCACAAGCTGTGTGCTTCCCCATTGAAGACTATTTTAATGATTGATGCTGAACAGCTCAACAACACCGTATACATATAGAAACGTTCACTGTAGCTGCAACCAATAGCCTGAACAACACAAGGTCTGCCTGCCAAAGGTCACTACAAGGACCGATGCACCGATGCCTGAAATACCATACACAAGACAGAGAGAGAGAAAGTCCATGTGGAGGGCAATTTAAAAATAAATAACCTAATACCATCAATGTGGATGGAAAACTCTTCCCACGCGGCCGATGTTACAAAAATACTGTACATCCACATCGTGGACAGACTATAACACAATGGGCCAAGGGCACAGACATGTAAAAGGACCCACTCTACCCATGCAAAACTGAAGCAAAACACACACACTGAAGGGCAAAAAACAACAGGGTTTGTAATTGGTTAGTTTTTGCTTCTTTTTGTAGTTATTTGTGGTCATTTTGTATCTTTTTGTAGGTCAGTTGTTTTGTGTCTTTTGAGATCGATTCTTTTCCATTTGTGTCTTTGTAGTTGTTTGATTAACTTTCCAACTTTAAATATTAACAGTTACTTCATACAGTGGCTCTGGTATTGGGGGGGGGGGGGCAAGACCTGTTCAGTTATCCATCCGTGGTCCACATTACTGTGAAATTGAGGGAAAGTCACAGATTAACAGAGTTAAGCTAAACCTATTAGAGTGAGCAGGTAAAGAGACACTTAAGTAAATCCATTAAGGTGACACTTCTGACCAGCAGCTGTAATGCAGCCAGTCTACACGCTATCTGTCAACACACAAGGTCAAAGGGAGAGTATCAAACAAGATGCGGATAGGAGAGGTATAAACTAATATAAGATTAACCTTTGTAATGACTCCAATTCAAACCTTATAAATCTTAAAAGAGGGCCAACAAAACAGTGCGTGATATACTTTAATAAAATGTCAAAGCATACTCTGACTATACAAACCAACATTTCATTAATGAATGTGACAAAACACCATTTCATTATTGAAAGTGAGCTACCATTTAACTTTTTACTGGAAGTAGGGCTCCACTGACTGCTTGCACTGAACTGAGCTGCGAGTGAGCATGTGAATGCTGAGTGGACATCGACAGAGGAAGGAACTGCGACTGACCTCCCATCGGCCTAAATTAAAGTGATAAACTCAGCTTAAGCTCCGGTATGTGTGCTCCTGCCCCCGTAGAATGGAGAGACAGGAAAAAAATAAAAAATAAAAAATAATAAAACAGTATTCCCTGTTAACACTCATTCAGAAAACCTGCTGGGAAACCACTACCGAATCACTGAGGGGATGGCCCCCCCCCCAGATCTGGCACCAACCCCGCAATTTTTTTTTTCCCCCCTGTCTAGGTCTTAAAAAAATATTTTACTTTCCGCACGGTGACTGCAAAAGCATTGGCATTATTCTCTGCTTATGCAGCGTCTCTGATCTAAGTATGGTTTGGAGAGCATAAATTATGAAATCAATTTTAAAGAGAAGCAGGCTGTCAATCCACCTTAAGTCTATATTATGGTATTTATTATACTTTACTGAGACTGAGAGAGGGCAGACAGAGGCAGAGGAGTACAGACCTTAGAGGAATCTACAGGAAGACCATCCATAGCTCTGGCCACTTGACTATCTCACTTTAGATAGCAGCTGTGACAATCATGTGGCACTCTTGTGCTCTATAACTGAGCTACTTATATGGTATTCTCTGTTTACACATGTTCCACCATCATAGCACATACTATGTGGGGCATTATGTTGTCTGTAGACACAGTCATGTGAATGCAGTGACAACACAGCCCCCCCCCACACACACACACACAGAACAGACTGTTTAATTTTGAAGCACTTTTCCGCATAAAGTTGCTATAAGACATATATTGTGAGTGTTGTATTTGTCACAGGATGCATTCATTAGCCTACTTACATCATATGTATGACATAAGTAGTATTACTGCGTGATTGTTTTGTTATTTTTAGTACTTATTGTGCATATTTTCTCCTGTGTGTTTTCTGGTGTAGCATTGTATACAGTTCATCGACGGGTATGTGGCAATCCGGTCTTCATGACCCCTGTGTATGTTGTGTATGGTCAAAACTACAGTCATGTGTGGTTAAAACACCCACATAATCCACCTGCATATAGAGTAAGACTTTAATGACATGTTTGGGAGATGGCTAGTCAATTAACCTATTAGTTAAACATAATCTGTTGGGTCGGTGTTTGACAATAGATTAATCAATTTAATATTTTTTTAATCATAACTTGAAAAAAATATACAAGTTCCAGCCTCTGAAATGTAAATATTTTCTCAATTTTGTTTTAGTTCTTTACAATAGTAAACTAAATACTGTTGGATTTTAGACTGTTGGTCAGACGAAACAAAGTACGTGAAACCTTCAGCGTGAACCCTGAGAACTTCTGACAATAAATTTCCAATGTCACTGGCAAATTAAATTTTGAAATTTTATAGACCAGGTGATTACCATCTAATCCAGAAAATAATCACTAGCGGCTGCCCTAAAATTCAATCAATAAACTGATGTTTACACAAGTACTATCTGCTGTGCAATATTGATAAATTAATAGAACACAGCTTACACAGATTTTACAGGTGAGCTTGCATCTGCACCTTTACCTGGGGAAGACCTTTTGTGGTAGAATAAAAAAAAATAATAAATAAATGAAAGGGGAACTAGATCCGTTCATTTAGTTTCGATGCGGACCCGGACGATGCGGACACAGCTCACCTTGTTGAGGTGCGGGTTCCTGGTGATGTCGTAGCCCCGCTTCTTGGTGCTGACGCTGGCCTTGCGGTTCGTCCCGGAGTGGCAGACCCGCACGGCCTGGACGGAGGCCCTGTCCGCCGGCAGGATCCCCGCAGGGTGGCCCGGGGACACCGGGTAGACCCCCATCCCGCCCGCCGCCGTGCGCCTGCACAGAGACAGTGCGGCTCTTCCTGGGAGAGAGTTCATGCTGCCTGCAGACAAAACCGGGGGGCGAAACGCAAACAGAGGGCAGAGTGTTTACGTCTAATCCTGTAACGTTACGAGTGCCCTTCCGGTTAAAAACAAACAAACAAACAAACAAACAAAAACAAACCAGATTTACCGTGAATAATGTGAATTCAGCAAGTCTGTGTCCCTGTAAACAACCCGCTTCAAGTGTGAACCGTTAGCGCCGGAGAAGCTGAGTCACCTATTCACCGCGACAACAGGTGCCACGTTCGCAGCGGATAGAAAAAAAAATAAATAAAAAGATTTTAAAATGATTCGAGTAAGAACCGGAATAATGTAGAAATGACCGAGTTGTGGAGACTTGACCTCCGGCCGCTGTTTTAATACAGAGCCCCCTAAACCCCGCTAGCTACTGTTAGCAGCCCGCACCTTTAGTGAACGTTAAGTGATTTACGTTCGTTTATAATGGGACGATCGGCGCGGCTAACGCTAGCTAGCCGGCCGGCTAATCGGCTGCACCTACCTGAAAACGACGCGAAGCTGCTGCGCACCTGACTTCAACCTGCATAGGAGGAAACCACCGACGGTCGCCGCTGTCAGTGGACAATGGGGGGGGGGGGGCGGTGGGTGGTGGGTGGGTCGGTCGGTAGACGGCGAGCAGCTGATGCGGGGGATCCGTTGACATTGACGGTTTCACTTCCCCCGGTCAGCCCCGCCCGTCTGGGCAACGCAGGTCCAATCACCGAGCGGCGCTGCGGGCCGGGAGGAGGAAGAGGAGGAGGAGGAGGAGGAGGAAGAGGAGGAGGAGGAGGAAGAGGAGGAGGAGGAAGAAGAGGACCCAACCCCCACCCTGCTCTCAAACAGTAAACACAGACTCCCATCTTCAACTCAACATCTGCACTCAAGAAAAATTCCGCATTAAAAACATTAAAAATAAATCCCATCTCATGCTGGTGTCAGATTTCCTCATTATTTTCATAGCTGTGGTAATACTGTTTTTTTCCCTTGTCGGGATTTCACGTCTTACTCCTTTTTCAAACGACATCCGTACCTGTGAAGAAGAAAACAACAACAACAACAACAACAACAACAACAACAACAACAACATTTTTCTAATTCTCTTTCATGATCTCATCGCTTCATCACACAAAAGACAAAACACACTCTGTGCATGCAACTCACACTGAAAACCCGTGGCTCCCTCTGCTGGATCAGAGTCATGCCTGGGTTAAAACCCGTCAACCCCCCCATGGCAAAAATATCAGAAACACAGCAGAGTATGACTGGATGGAGTTAAACATAAGGTTGAATCAACGCTGCTCCTAAACAGGTGGAACGAAATCTCAACCTTAGAGCCTTCAAGACTGGATTAGTTTTGGGTAAGTGTACCTGATAAACTGGGTGTATACAACATAGGCAGACACATCCTATACACTTCTCATACATGTAACAGAGACAAACATTCCCAAATCTCCTCATCTTATTAGAACAGCACAACTGATATGCATAAAATCTAAATAAATCTAAACAGTTGTAACACATGAAAATCCTCATTTACAGTCCATGTATGCCAAGTACACCCTTATATCCTCAACCACTTTAAGCTTTTTAAACAGAGCAAAGATTTTGGCTTCGTTCTTAAAGTATCGTCCTACACTACATAACATTAAGATTGCCAAATTTGAAGAGTTGGATTTTATCTAGTCACAACTTTTAATACTTCTCCCCAAATGTTTTCTTATCGGGTTTATGTCTTCTCTTAAGCCCCAGTTTATTTTTGGATGATGCACCCTGTGAGCATAGTAGAAACTAAAAATAAATATAGTTTTATAGCTACATTTTGACAGATGGCTAAAAGACGTGGCCAAAAGATCATTTAATAATTCAGAACACAGTTGATATTTTTCTTCAGTGTTGCAAATTTCCAAAGAAACTTCTAAGTATTCAAATTACCACTTACCCTTGGAGGTCTGTGGCACCGAGACCAGTGTCCACCTTGCCCAGTTGGTGATACAGTTTTACAAACAGCTTTTTAGTGTAAGGGATGATTTCTGCTGGTTAGGATCATCAGATGTTAAATACAGTGCTTAAGTACATAAGAAAATGACCAACTCCACACTAGCTGTATCTAAAATGGTTTATTAAAAAAAACATAGTACATTTTATGATGGTGCATCTCTATTCATGTTTATAATAAAAACAAACATAAAGGAAAATCACAATTATATTTTTGTTTCCAGGGGTCAACTAAATCTGACCATCTTCCTACAAGTGTCCACGCATTATACTCTCTGTTGCTGTTATAGTCTAATAATGTTACGTTAGATTAAAAAAAAACAAAAACAACCTTTAAATAGTACAAGAAATTAGGCAAAAATTAGGAATTATAAAAAAAAAAAAACAACCAAATGCACACTGTATCTGTATGCAAAGATACACGTAACAAGTTCAGAACAACAAACCTAAATAAACGAAAAAAAAACTAATAGCACCCACAATGTGCTTGTTCAAACTTCACAAAAAACAAAAGAAGGTCACTTATCCAGAGGGAAAACACACACAAATTACATCTAACACAATGAAGATTAATCCCACTCGTTTCATCATCTCAATAGCAAGAGAGTAGGCACAATATAACTGGATGTTATCTGCAATTTACGGCATCAAATTTTTCTTCATACATGAAAGTGATATTTATGTTGCAATTATATACAGTGCACACAGAGTTGAAGTATATATACATACAAGAAATATTCAAAAACTATGTCCGTACATGCTGATTGAACTGATTAAGGTACCTACTTTTTGTCTTCATTTTCACCGTTCTGGAAACATTCAGGAAAAGGTAAAAAAAAAAAAGATGGAAATGCTTTAGATGACTACGCTGGTGCCGCTTCGGGAGCTTCTCTCCTGAGAGAGAAAAGAGACAGAGGCAAGGTTAAAGTAGCAATAGACAAACTTTTTGCTTCAACTTACTGTTAAAAAGTAATTGTCATTGAACTGCGTTATCTCTATAGAATAATGCTACCATTGGCATTTAGACTTGTTCCCTATAAGCCTCGCTTTCACTATGCAAATTTGTCTGAAGGCTTGATTTATGGCACAAAGGAAGAACATCTACAACTGTGCAACCAAAACGGAGAGACAGTGGCGCTTTTGTCTCTCCTGGTCGCGATCAGTAGCTTTCCCCTCGTTGCGGAAATGTTCAGACGGTGGAACAACCTGAGTTACCGTGCAAACTCTACCCAGCAAAACCGAAAGAGCCCCGTTGTCGAAGAAGGCTAAGAAAGCGAAAAGGGAGTGTGATAGAAACCGAGATGAAACGAGAGTGAATGGGTGACGGGCAGTCATGCAATGGAGAGAGCTCCAGGCCTGGAGAGCGTTGTAAGCCGAAAATCGGGTGGCATTATTTTATACTAGATCTATAAAGTAACAGTGATACCACCTGGAAGTGCTTGGGTGGGCGGTGGTGGGGTGGGGGCTGAAAAAGTGTCTGTTTCCACTTCAGGTTTAAGAGGGAGATGTGATTGGTCACAAAACAAAGTATTGAACAAATTAAAATTTTGATCTGATGATGGCACCGGAAGAAAATTTAAGATATCCACAAAGATCCTGAAGGTAACGTGAATGTCTGAACCACATTTCACGACCAATCAATCCATCGAATGCTTTTCAGGAACACTGCATGAAAACCTGAAATGTCAATCGCATTGTGAGGAAAAGTCGGGAGAAAATCACCAGAATCGGAGGGGACTGTGAATGTCTGTACAAAATTTCATGGCAATCCATGACACAGTTCCTGAGATATTTCACTCTACACTAAAGTGGTAGGCAGACTGACATCCAGAGATACTCTTATGGGCTAAAAAGGGATAAAGGAAAAAAGAGTAGGAGGAAAAATAAAGCAAAGACACGAATAAAATCACTTTCAGAAGGCAAGTTGTTCAGAGTATAATGCATGTCAGTGTCTGTTAATATTTCTGGGTTGCTCTTACAGAGAGGTGGTCATAGTTCCTCCTGCCATTGCTGAATCCAGGCCCGATCTCAATGGAGGAGTAGCTGGGGGGCTTCTCTACCCAATCCTTCCCTTTTCCTCCTTTTCGTCTCCTGCTGCCCTCTTCGTCGGAGCTCCAGGACCCTTTGCGGCGCTGAGGAGGTGAGTAGCTCCTCTCCCGCCGTGCTGCTCTGCTGTGCAGCTCCTCCATCAGATAGTCACGGCTTCGGGTTCGTGGTCTAGACCCACCTCCTCTCCTCCCGGCCGAGCCTCCCCTCGGATTTCTTGAACCGCCGTGTGACGCTTTTCCTCGCCTGTTATCCCAATCGGAGTCATCGCTGTAATCACGTAAGATCCCCCGTCTGGTGGGAGAGACATCTCTGTCTCGATACCTATGAATGTCGCGGTGGGCACCTTCTCCATAGTGATTTGTACTCCCACTGGACTGACTAGACATTCTGGGGACACCCCGGACTACATCTCCACCTCCGGGCCCCCTCCGAGAGGAAAAGCTGGGCACACGCTGGACAATAGGAGGCAGGGTGATCACCCTTCTCTCCACTCCTCTCACCCCCATCTCATCCAGGGCCGACAACATACTTGGGGGCCCAGGTGTGTAGGGAACTGCTGGAGGAGGCGGCAGCTGGGGCTGTAGCTGAGGGTGAGGCTGCATCGGAGGCATATTCTGGGCTCTGTGCAGAGCCATTGGATGTGCCCCCACATCAAGCCCCCTCACCTGGTTCTCCAGGTAGTCCAACACCTGGTGGCTACCTTGAATGCTGCCATGTACACTCCCGTTCACATGGTGTGGCGGAGGAGGAGGGGGCTGCTGCTGTAAGGCCATGGGGGACAGCTGCATGGGACCCATTGCGAAGTTTTGTTTGGCAGGATAGTCTGAGTACGAGCCTGAAAAAAAAAAAAGGTTCATGGGAGAATTCGGAGACAAAAATAATCTTAAAAATACAATAACAGTGTTTGTTTCCCCCAGAGGGAGGCAGCTGAAACAAGAGGTTAGCACTGACTAAACACTGACATATTCTCTTAATAAGTTGATATGACAAACATGGTAAACGGCCTGTACTGATTATTTTTCCCAGCAGATCTGGAGAAACATTATCATTCACTTGGAGTTATGTCTGTGGCCACCTAATAAATGCAAGTCCTCTGTTCATTCTTTTTTTAGCTCTGTATTCTGTGTCTACCAGCTCAGCAGGGAAAGGTCTGGCTCTTTAGCTGCTAAATGTTCCAGTATGTCCACAAGGGTAGTTGCTAACTTTGTTTGTCTGCTGTTTTGGTGCTGAGGTGGTGCAACCCCTTTCAAATACAAGCAGTCATTTAATCAGTTGGTAATGTAAAAATATGGATTACAGCTGCTTTAATCTATGCAAGGGCTTAATTTTTACAGGGACTTTACAGAATTCTTTATATATTATATATTATATATTATATACACACACACACACACACACACACACACCAAACCAAACAGCACACCTTTGGGTCTGGGTAAGAAGTCAGCAAAGGATTAAAGTTAAGTCTAATTATGCTCTTGTGTCACTCACCTGAATACATTATGGGGACGCCCTGTGCGGAGGCATTGGAGCTGATGGGGGCGTAAATGGGTTGCCCCTTCATCCAGGGAGCCATAGCCTTCTGGGCCTCTCGTAACATCCTATGCTGCATCACAGCTGAAACCACGGCAGATAAGAGGGCGGGTGAAAGCTGTTCGTGTGAATCACTTTACTGATATCAGTGACGTCTGAGTAGACTTTGGTATCTGAGCTTATACATGTGACCGAAACCATTTTTTCCCTCCAGGAGGCACTCAATGTTTAAAATGCTGTTGTAAATTTAAAAAAAAAAGTACTGGTTGTGTAACACCTCACGTTTTGTTTTTTTTTCTGGTCTAAGCATCGCAGATAATCTGCAACAGACACTTTGAATTAATTATCATAGCAGGAAAAGAACAGGTGATTACAACAACGTTAACAAAAGGACAGAGAAAGACAGAGAAATTTACATTTCTGCTTTTTCAATAAACTTACAACAGTATTTAAATTTTTTGTTTGTGTGGTGTAACACTGCAAAAAGTCGATCCCACATGGGATTACATGACACACAATAATACCACATGTAAATAAAGACATGGCAGCTGGCGTTCATGTTCAAGAGAAAGATTAACGTTGCATGACACAACAAAAGAAAGTCAAAAACAATTTACAGACAGTTGCCCACAATATATATATATTCTTTTTTTTCACTTCTTCATTTTCATTCATGTTTATGCATCAGAAAAAAAAAATAATATAATAATACCTGACTGACAGGGTTCACTTTTACTTCAACTATGTGCTGCTTACAATAACTCTATAATTTACTTAGATAGGATCTATAATTGAATAAAAGGCCTCTCCTCTCTACCTTTTTCCGGGCAGCAGCATGTCTGTGGACAACACGGGCAGCGGACGTAACAGCAACACTTCTGCGGGCAGCACTGACAGCAACATATGCAGAAGAGCATGATGAGCAGGAGCGCGCCGATGATGATTAGCAGGACCGTCAGCCAGTCTGTAACAGATCAGAGGAAGACACGATAACTGATAAAACCTGCGATACTTCAAGCTCCGTCTTACCAAACCGACTAATCCTCCCAGAAGGTGTAACCAGCCTCGACATCGAGGAAACGTACGGTACACGATGAGTTTGACCTCACGATCCGAGTCCCCCGTCGTGTCACCGGCGGCGTCAATGCTGCAGAAATACACACCGTTGTCCCACCACATCACCTCACTGATGACCAGGTCGGCCTCTGTTGACACATAACATTCGATTTTTCATAACAAATAAAACAAGAAAAAAACGTTTGGGTTTTACAATGCTCTAAGCTGGGTCGCTGCAATATAACTGAATAAAAATATTTTTCACGTAGGGGAAATGCCCAATATCTTCATAGATATTTGAATATCCTGTTTCCGTCAATATTTCTTACACAGTATATATTCTGTGTTTTCTTGTGTCTTGCTTCAGGCCCTTTAGCTTCTCCGGCTATACTGATAAAATAAGTAATTAGGCAACAGGTGATAATCATCAGTTTAGACCGAAACAGCAACACTTCTATTGCGATGGGACCACACTCACTGTTTTGAATGGTAATTTTGCGTTCTCTGTAGTCTGCACCCAGTATGGGCTCGTTGAGGCCTCTCTTCTGGATCACTGTGCGGACTATGCGCTGGCGGTCCGGGCAGTCATTGGAGGGGTCTTGGCCCAGCTGCAGGGCAGCCTGGTAAGCTTCACAAACAGAGGACGAGGGTGAGAAATGTTCAGTTACCCCCCCTTTTTTTTTTTTTAATTAACATCAGTGTCCGTACTACTGGATACTGCCCAGAGCTCCCTCTTAACTGTGGCACTTTGACTAATTCCTTCAGTGTATAACTACAACAACATCTGTTTTTTTCAGTTTTCCAATGCGCTGCTGAATATAAGCTTAAACAACCGAATAATAATTTCACAGCAATTACGCAGCAATAATGGCACTTAAACATCGACAAGAAAAAAATGTATATTTGTTGCCGCTTCTTCAAAGATAATCTGTGCTTAATAATACTGTAGTGATAATGTATTTTTCCTTACTTATTGTGATAATAAAAGAAAAACTAGTTTAATATTTTTACACTGGTACATGCACTACAGACGCTTCTCACAGACAACATTTTGAAATATAATAGCATGAAAAGCACAGGTGTAATCGATAACATTGAAAATCCTCAAGTGAAATTGGTTTCACTGCTTTTTTTCCTGCTATAAAAAGTCAAAATGTCCACCAGAGAGCCAGCACACAACACACCAGGACCCTGACACTAACAACCAAATCAAAGGTTTGAACTCAGTTTCTTCCTTTGACTTTATTAAGCCTGATAGGACCTGACGGATGAAATAAGAATTTCTGTTTATTGTCCCGTTTCGTGCTGCTGACAAGGAAGAAGAATGAATGGAATAATTAAAAAAAAAAAAAATTTAATCTCTGGTTCTGCTGCAACAGTTTGGAACTTTTTTTGTTTTGTTTTGTTTTTTAAACTCTCATTGTGGGTGTGACCAGAGGGCAATGATAAATCCTAATCCTCTTTTAACCCAGTTCTGTGAGAACCTGAACATTACCTTGAAAACACAAAAAACAAAAAAACCTCTTATCTTGCTTTAACTGCATGAAGTAGATAGCGTGTGGTAAGAGAAGATATTATGAGAAAACAAATCAAATAAGTTGTAACTGAACATTTTGTTAATACAACACAAATAATAAACAGAATTCAGCTGGTTGCAAATTAGTGGTACAACGGGGGGTTGCTGAATTCAGTTTGAGCCTTCACACTCTAAAAGCAAGCTTAACATATGTTTTGCTGTTTTGAAAATGAATAAAAACTAAGCTAGTCTTCAGTTCTCTAACAGGTAAAACTGCTGCGAAAAGCTCACAGTCTGTGAACATCCCTGCTGTTTTTAAATTTTCAATCCCCATCCTGTGGTTGGGATAAATGATGACACATTACAATCAGTCTCCTTCTGCCTGGACGCTCACCTGTGGAGTAGTACTCCAGGACTGGATCTTTACAGAAGGACTTGTATCTCCAGGTGACCAGGACATCCTGAGGGTTGGCCGAGGTTGTATAGTCACATCGCAGAATCACAGAGGCAAACAGAGTTGTCCTCCTCTCCGTCTCCGGGACAATCACCTGGAGGGACAGCAGCTCTGATACAAGCGGGGAGGACAAATGGGAGATTAAAAAAAGAAAAGTAAAGTGAAATACCAGTATACATGACACTGTTACGGACCCCGGGGGCCGGTGGCTAAACGGTCTCATTTTACTGTGGAGGTCTTTCTTCCTCTCCGTCTTGAAGTGCCCTCTGGTGTCCTGGTATTCAGCTGGTGCGCGGCTATAGAGACCTTTATGGTCAACTTGGGACTCGGGCTTGGGGCGCTACTTTTAGACTACTTTATGCTCAGATAACTTTCCTTTGGTGCACTTCATTTAGTGATTGAATCGTTTAGTTTCACTAGGTCTATGGGGGGCTGCTACATTTGTATTTCATTTTATTTTCATTTCCGCTTTAGTTAGCCAGGGATTTTGTGTTTGAGATAGAAAGCGTGTTTTGGTTTTGTTTGTTTTATGGCTTGGGGCCTCCCGCCGCCCTTCCCCTTTTCTGTCCGTTTTTTCTTTTTAACCTGGCTCTATTTGCTTTTGATTAGTTGTATGTTGACTTTGAGCTGAAGCTCCTATTTTTGTCGAGTTTTGTACTCACCTGACAAAGAGCAGCTGCGTTTGCCAGATTCCATCGGCTAATTGTTACCTCCCTTGTCCCTAGACCTCCATAGGGTCGTAACATAAATGGGGGACTCATACGGGATTTGAACCCAGAACCTCTAGTGCCTCTAGCCAGGCTCATACCCCCTAGACCAGATAAACAATTTAAATGACGGAGCTCTTAAACAGAAAAAGCCCTGAGCTTTGCTGGACTGGTAAGAATCTAACCAGACTGGTTAACTGTTTTCTCCAGAAGTCTAATGTTGACACATTGTGTTATTTCATCAACAGTAATAACACCTGTCAGTCACGATCAGTGATTCAGGGAGGGAGGAAATCAAGCTAATGAAAGGTTCCCTCTGCTAATTGAGAAAAGTGTCAGGTAAGGTGACGTTTAAGGTCAAAGTTTATGCATCCCTCTTTAAAACAGTCATACGAAATCTGGATGTAGGCCAAAACGTACAATTATTTTCATTATCACTTTCATTATCTGCCAAATGTTTTTCTCAAGAAGATGATCATTTAGTTAGTCACTTAATCAATTAAATGCCAGAAAAGAGTGGAAAATGCCACAAAATTACAAGGTCCCAGAGCTCAGGTCGAGTTCTTCAAATTGATTGTTTTGCCCGACCGTGAAACCCAAGGCTTCCCTTGCTTTTTCCACCAACACTTTGAATGTTTAGCGGATTGAATCAATGAAGACATTAAGATTATAATTGTTTGTGGTGTTTGTGTGTGACCAATTCATTAAAACAAACAAACAAACAAACAAACAGGCAGGCAGGCAGTTCCAAAGGGTTCACATGCTTTTTCTCATTAATAATAACTAGGAAACCAGGAGCATATTCTATGAACAATGTTGTCAAAACAGACATGAAATGTTCTTAGACATTTTTATTTTTTTTTTTGCATAAAACCCCAAACATCCCAAACTGATCCCACAGCAACAAGGATATAAGTAATTATGCTTCAATAATGACTCATTTTAATTACTTTAAAATGGTGCTTTTGAGGCTCAGCTAAATTGGAAATTGCCATGGATATAAATCTTGGTAAACACACACACACACACACACACACACACACACACACACACACACACACACACACACACACACACACACACACACAGAGTAAACAACAAACAAGATAACAACCAAAAATATTCTATATTTTTAAGAAGCTTCAGTCTGCACAGAGCCAGCGGCGCAGAGTCACGTGACCACCGGCGGCCTCGTACGCACATCTGTCGATCATTGACTCGTCCACGATCGATCGAAAGCAAATAAAAAAAGTTTATACCTGACTTAAAAGGCGCAAACTCTGTGGCCAAAATGAACAACAAAACAAAACAGGTGTTCACTGGAGAGACGTCGAAGCCTCACCTGCGGGCAGGTGCAGCAGCAGCAGCGCCATCAGGGTCGCCTTCCCCATCTCGCTGCTCCTTGTCCCTCCGCGGAAGCGACTGGAAATCCGCTGAAAACCGCGAGTGATCGGGGGGAAACCGCCGCGTTTGCCGATGCTCTGCTCATCGATCCGCCTCCTGGTCTCCTTGGTCGCGTCGAGTTTGTTTGTTTTGTTTTTGTTTCTGTTTTTGTTTTGGTTTTTTCCCCGGTTAGAGACGAGTCTTTGACGGACAACTTCCCTACGGCGAGGCCTCGTAGGAGGAGGAGGAGGAGGAGGATCACCCCCCCTCCCCCTCCACCCCGATACAGGTGACATCACCGGCCACGCCCCCTCTGACAGGTGCAACATGGAGGACGGGGAAGCGGAGCAGGGCGAGCGCGCCGATAATCCGTGCCCTTTGACCCCGGTTTCTATTTGCTCCGACCACTCATCTCATTTTATGTACAACTTAAATGACAAGCTTACAAAATACGATCACATGTGGATCGGGCTAAACAGCAGTATGGAAAATCTTCAGAAATTAGATCCACACATTTACGTAGAGATGAATAAATAATTCAGTTCTAATAGTACAACATGATAAAGAGTGAGTACTTTTCCTTCCAAACACTCGGTACATTTCGTCCACAGTACGTCTTTTACCCGTTAAAGCTTAAACCACCCAGCAGCCTGTGAAATAGTTCCCTCTCTCATCTGGTTCATCCACATCAGTAAAACGCTGCTGACACATCAAGGCATCGGCGACAATAATGCAGGTTTTCTTACTTTTACTTGAGTAAAATTTACAAAGCAGGGGTCTGGGTCGCGTGTTCTCAAGCTGTGGCACCGCCACTTTTTTACGTAACTGGAGGATCAGAGAACCTTCTCCTCTGACTCGGTGCATGTTCTCTCCACTCCTGATTAAGAAGACACCAGACTGAGTCGCTCGAGGGTTAATGATAGTTAAAGAGAAGAGGCACAGTAGTGACATGGATCGTTTAAGTTTGAGAGTTTGCTTTCACGGATATGTTCTCAACGCTGACTCACCTTGAGAGAATCAGTTTGGTGGTTGAGCACCACGACTACACGTGTTGGCCAGACACACGAGGGAGGTAAATGATTCATCAAGTGACAGCTTTTGTTATTAAATCGCTTCTTTATTAAAGAGTAGGTGCTGTGTTTTTGTCGGACGAGTGCTTCTAATGAGCGTAGTCAAATTCTGTTCACGTGGCAGCTGAATACACTGAACACACATCCACGGCATCAATCTTTAGGCCTTCTTGCCCTCAGGATGTGAGCGAAATAATAGAAAAATAGCAGTTGGATTAAAAAGAGAGAAGCCTGCATATTCTGAATGCAAATTGAGTGAAGTGGAAGCAGGTCAGCTCGGCCGGCACGACGACGGCTCTCCTTTGTTCACCCGGGGCGAACAGCCCGAGTGTAAAGTTCACCCTTGGGGTGGGTCACGTTGAGCGGGCGCTGGCGCTCTTTTGTCCGAGCTTGTTTACGTCCCCCTTCCAGGACGCGGACCCCGGCGAGCTCTATGGCTGACACAAAACAAGCCCGCCCGAGCCGAACTCGAGTGCTGCTCTCGGCACGCTGAAGTGTGCTTGATATCCTGTGAGAAATGCCGCATGGATGAAAGGCTTTGCCGTCGCATCTGGTTCTGGTTCACTTTTTAAATTCCTTCCTCGTGGAGAGGAGACAGAAAACCTTTCATTTTCCGTGTTCGGGTGCGTACAAAACACTTGTGGCGTAATTTCCAGGCTGTGGTACAAAAAAAAAAAGTTATATCACTGTCAACATTTATTCTGTTTTCTGCTCCAAATTAATAAAAATAACATGCAGAGGCAGGGTCAGACGGTTGAAACCCTTCCCCCCAAAGAATAATCGATCTCCACCCGTAGTGCACCTTCTACAGGGTCATAGGTAGTTGGCTTGTTTGTATCATGGATGGATAACTGTACCTGTTACAGAGCCTCTGTATGAAATGACTGTTACCATTACTTGTTGAAAATTTAATCAAACAACTGCAAAGAGATGCAAAGTGACAGAAAAAAGACCAAAATAAAATGGCTGCAAAGAGAAGCATAACACCTACAAAGAATAATAAAATAACCACTGATAGTTGCGAAATGACCATAAAGAGGCAAAAAAACAACATGTAAGAATCAGAACTTGACCACAAAGAGAAGCATAATGTCTAAAAACAGACACAAGACAATTACAAAGAGTCATAACAGAACCACAAAAGACACAAAACAATTACAAAGACACTGAAAATTAACATAAAGTGACACAAAACAACCACAAGGGATGTTGTGTTGTTTGCGGCCGTTGTGTGTCTCTTTTGGTCTCGGTGTCATTCCTCATTGTTTTACATGTCTGAGTCCAGGGACCCGTTGTCTCCTAATCTGTCCTCGACTGCAGCTTATTTTGAGTTGCAAGTATCAATATTGATATTATTTCATAATAGAACATTTGAAGGTTTTTATTTGTTGTTCGTTACACTGAATAAACAATGTGATTGCTAATCATGTACATTTAGTTACTGCCAAGAATCGAGGCCCTAAACATGAGTCTTAAGTAATTTTTGCAGATTTTTTTACAAATGTTGTTCCCTTCTCTGAAACTGCTCCTGGTTCTGTCTAAACCTGCCTGTAATAACATGAAGCTCCTCATGTTACCTGTAAATACTGTGAGATTATGATGTGCCTTTTAGCCCATTTACACCTTAACACACTTTATATAAAAGTTTTAAAGCACAACATATGGTTCATGTGGATAATGGTGCGTGCGGAAGTTGTAAGTAAAGCACTAGCATTTATTCAGCTGTGTGTATTTGATAAGTCATGATAAAAAGCACAGTCCTTGTCCAAGGTACACACACTTTATCACACACATTATCAAACACAATGGCCACTCAAAGATCAGATTCTGCAACAGACCACAGATATTTTATATCAAAACAATCTTGTCAAAACAATTTAAATACATTATGTGAGCTTGAAGCACAGTAATCAGTATTCTTATATGATACTGATTGTGATCGCTTTTTCTGCATTAACTCTAGACGTGTGCACTAAGTCACCATTAAAAACCAAATCTGAGAATCGAGTGTTGAAAAAGAGAAGCCTAAGGCAGAGGGATAAGAGAACGTGTTTGTCTCAGGATATAATCGTGTATTAAATCCAGGAATGCAAAAATGCTTTTGATGTCCCACTCCTGCGGAGATATCAGCTACTGAGGAGCGGAGCTGAAGTAGATAATCGTGATGCGGATCTCTCCTAAAAAGGTGAAATACGAGTGTCGGAGTCAAGGCCGGGCCAAGGAGGTGTGATGGTGGGAGTGTACTGACAATCAGGGAGACGGAAAGAGGAAGAAGCAATCATAGAAAAAAGTACCTCTGAGACAGTCCAGTTGTTTCCAGGACCAGCTTGGTGTATTGCACTTTGTTTTATTACACAAATAATCTACTTTGAAGGAACTGTGAAGATTGCATAGTGTATTATTTAAGACTGAGTCACAGCTTTTTTATGTAATGCTGTCCATCGATGCCAGGAGGCAGTGAATGTTTCACCACACATCATTATTATACTGTAATCGATCAAAAGAAAATGAAAAACTATTGTCTTAATCAGTTAATCATTAAAGTAACTTATCAAGCAAAACTGCAAAATATTTTCTTCTCAATTGTGATAATTTTTTAAATTATTGTTCTAAAACGTATTGTATCAGTACAACAAATTGCAGTTTAGCATATAATTAGATGTAAAACAGTGGCAAAAGTGCTTATAGAGGTATAAAGATCAACTAATGTAGATAATTAAAAGACCATTGGTTTAGTGCAGAAAGAAGGGATGCACACTAAATGTAGTGTATAAAAAACAAACAACACAGCATATAAACTGTAAAGGATTTATGACACGTTAGAATGTAGCTATGATATGTGGAGTTTGAACACGACCTAATGAATAGCATGTACAATAGAAAAGGTCTGTGTATATTTACTGCTTTTTTGCTGCTTGTACTGCTTTGTTTTATGTGATAGTAAACAGAATATCTTTTGGGTCCAGACTACTACTCGAACAGCACAAGATTTTTTTAGGACGTCAACTTGGATGATGTGAAATGATGGGATGGGGATACTTCACAATCCAGGGATTATTTTAGGATGGAAAATAATCCCTGGACTGATCAAGAAAATAATCGCCAGATTTACGGACGATGAAAATAACTTTTAATTGTCCTAGTTGTATGTGTCTTCTCCCTCGGTCAAGATAATTAACATACATTAATATATGTGGGCGAAGACTTCAGCAGAATTTTCTTTATTTAAAAAGTGGTTGAGCAGTGCAATTAAATTCTGCAGAGCAAACTCAAGGTACAGTACTTACATACAGTACAATATCAGCAACAGACAAACAATACAAATACAAGGGGATCCTGAGTTGCAGTGTACTGAGTATGAAGACCGTAGGAAAATAATAAGACTGTTGTGTTCTGCTTAGTTTACAAAAAAACATTCTGAAATTGGCAAATAATTAAAAAACAAAACAAAACAAAACATACATCTTGGCACTGGTATAAAGTAAATCCAGTCACTCAACTCATCAGATTCAACAAATAAAACTGATGCACACACTACATACAGTACATACCACCTGTAGACCACACATGCAGAAGTGCAAAGGCACAATTCATGCACTTAAGTAAAAACAGACGCGTGTGCCCACGCTGCTTCGTGCACGCTCATTTTCCATTCACTAATGTTGTTTTTTCAGTGCAGTTATTTCAGTGAGATGAGTCGGACTGCATGCGGCTGATGGTGGAACAGTTATCCCCTCCTGCGTAGCAACAGGACGGTTTAAATGAGCGGACCGGCAGCGCTGTGCGGGTGGACGCTGGGAAACCTTGTCACACTATGAGAGAGTCCCTGCTCAGGGCAGTGCTCTGTTAAGGAAAACACCGAGAGCCACACATCAGAGACTTTGCATTCATGCTCATGCAAGGTTAGTCCAGCCTGGTGTCTTGAGGTATTGAAGCTTTATTACAATTTAGAAGAAATCATGCAGCTTAAGCCTTGTTAGTAAAAACTGTAAAAGTGGTTCATGTGTCGTTGTTTTTTTGGGTGTGTAGTTAGGCAGTTAGCATTTGTAACACTGTGATGATTAAAAGCATGGACAGATTATACACGTCTGAGTTCAAATGGAAATTGAATATCTACAACTCCTCAGTAATTCATTTCAGATTTATACAAAAATGCTACGGCTGCATCTATAAGGTCATATAAAAACTGGGGATAATGATTCAGTGTTAAGACCATAAATTCTGCATGTATATAGTACAAGAGACAATCAGATAATGCACATAATACTGTAAAACATTATGAAATGTTTAAGTACAAGGCTGGTGCTGTTCTATTTTATTCTGACCGTCAATAAATCCCATGAAAAGATCAAAACTAACGATATTTCTCAGTAATTTTTTTGACTGCAACTATATTCATTCTGACGGAAGATGTACAATTTGGTCCGTTAAGTGTCCCAATACTTGGGACAAATAAGGCAATGGAGGCTTTGGATACTTCATTGTTGGATTTCGTCTTTTCGTGGGATTTGCTGACAGTGAGAAAAATGTAGAATATCACCAGCCATATCCTGTAACTATTTACAAGATTTAGAGGCTCCTTTCCTGAAGTACTGAGGAGGAAGGAAGTCCTTGTTCCTGCTACAAGTAACTCACCAGGTTGCGGCTCCTGTCCCTCTCCTCTCTGCCCCCCTGTAGTGTATGGGACATTCCCTGGTGGGGGCGGTGGTAAGAGAAAGGCCGGTTGGCTGGTTCAGTGGTCCTGTATCTCTCTGACCTGGGGGGTTCTGCAGTGCGGTACCGGTCTGTGGTCATGTCGGCCCTGCGGAACCGCTCCGCCTCCCGCTCAGAGTACGGAGGCAAGGGGTCCTCCTCTTCCGGACGGTTGCTCGGCGACCGGCTATAGTAGCTACCGCTGCCCTTTCCTCTGGAGCTGCCTTTGGAGGGAGTGTCACTGTCCTCGTCCATCCTGCCAGCACCTCTGTCCCCTCCCCGCCCCCTCGCCTTGCTGTCCAGCACACTATTGAGGAAAGTGTCATCGTATCCTCTGCTTTGGGCCCGCTGAGAGGGGCGATCACTGTCCCACGTGTCCCTTCTCTTTTGCGGTAAAGGTGAGGGGCTGCGGCGCCCCCAGCCATCATCCTCATCCCTATAGAAACGCCTTGGAGGGCTGTAATCCCGCTCATAGGCCCGGTCCGGAGGCTCAGCCCGTCGACCGCGGGAGTCGTAAGACCGGGCAAACTCCTCAAGCTCGTCCAGGGAGCCGGTGCGCCCCCTTCTGCTCAGCGTCTTTCTCTTCAAGTGCTCTGAGCGAGGGTTCCACCTATAGCAAGGAAGAGCACACATGAGTTCACAATGGAGTTCACACCCACTTCAGTAAAAAATGACCTTGAAAACTAAAACACTATACAAGTACAGAATAATCCTGGACACAATGTCATACGCTAAAAAATGTTTAAAAATCAGAGTTTTTAGTAATTTCTTGAATATAGCAAAAGAGGAGCAGCTCTAGTTCCAGCCAGAGAGGCCCAGCAACCCAAGGGGTAGTTTTTGGTCTAGGTGGGAGAGGACAGCTGGTGTGTAAGGAGCAAAGGGAGGGAGTGTGAAGGTGGAAAGATCGAGGAGACAGCAGGGGGCTTTAGTTATGGAGGGGTTCATGAGTGGAGAGAGGGGCCATGAGTTGAATCCATATCATCGGCGACATCTACTGAAATCATACCTTCTGTCCAGTTCATCGTCTGAGTGGTTTCCTCTGTCTGGTCGGGGTCTCCGATTCTGGGTCGGCGGAGCCGCTCTCACCACTGACTGGTGATCAAGATCCAAGATGGGCGGTAGCGCCTTCATCTGGACCGTTTGATAGGTGTGTCTGAAGTCTGTAGTCCCGCCCTCATGCAGAGAGCTCAGCTCCGATAGGCTACTGGCTGTTGGGAAAAGAACATCACTAAAATCATCATTAAAAGAAAGCATTGTTAAAAAAAATCAAACATTTCACAATAATATGCAATGAGCTATGACTATAAATGTCTAATGCGCCACTTCAGACTACTGTCACAACCCAATTTAAAGAATATATCTGTTGATATTCTTTATTCTTCTTATTATCAACAAATTCTATTAACTATACTATCAAATCTATTAAGAACACGAGTAAACAACTACTAATAAGGATTTCATGTGCAACCAATGTAAATCTTATTAATCTGTGCCATTAAAAAGTCAAACCCTAATACTTACAAAACGTGCATTAATCCACTGAAAATAGTTCCAAACAAATGCACTATTTGCTCCTGTTTTGGTAACGCTGGGTTCAAACAAGTGCCCAACTGTTTGAGAAAGTTACTGAGCCTTTTTAAAAGGTGGCACCGTATAATTGTGACTTGCTGTTAAAGATCTTCAGAAGACCCAGTGGGCTCGGGGTGAAAAGACAAGCATGGGAAGTCAAAGTATTTAGGGACGGGCTAACTATTTGGTGTTTTCATGGAACGTGTTGACGATAACAAATATTTCCAGCTTTATTCTTTAAACATGTTCAAGACAATGTACATCTTTGTAATGCACCGCTGTTCTAGATCAGTGTGCAACAGATGTATTAACCGACAGGTGACCACAACAATCAACAGCATAGGGTCCGTCATGTGTAAGACAATCATAGGCAATGTTGCAGATCAATGAGCAGAAATGCTATAAGGCCATATTAGGTTTGTATGATTTTGACATGAATGTGACCAAGTATTCTAATTTCACAGGTGTCTAATATGCTGGAATGTAAATCTTGTCTGATTACTTTATTCAGTGATCAGTACCTTCGATTATTTTCCAGAAATCACAATGTAAATCTATATAAGGTGGTTTTTCTGTTCACCTTTTTTAGGCTCATTATCAGTTTGCAAATAAAAAGACCTGAGTTGAAATGGCAGAAATTAAAAAAAAAAAGGTTTTTACGTTTGGCTAAGGAGGAAAAGTGGGTGCGGCACAATTTGACAAAGTGCAATGGGAACAGCTTCTAGTATTAAATCATGATGCACATGAAGCATGTGACCTAAATGTCAACTGACTCCCTTCCACCCGAGACTGAAAACATCAGATCTGTGCGCAGCGATGTTGGGACTGTTACGATTCTGTTACGATCCATAATTAGATTCATCCTGTTTTATCCAATGTTTTTCCCCCTTTTTTGGTTCAACCGGAGCTTTTTTAATGGCTTCATCTTGTCGCACCCTCTTCTTCTGCAATGGCTTTAATGGTGCCTCACCGGCGGCTTAGCACCGCCAGCTGTTTAATTTGACAAACCAAATATTCGAATAACAGCAGTGGATAAAAACAAGCCATTTTCCATTTTCTTAAGCTGAGTTTCTAAAAATCTGGTTAAAATTCATGCTATTTTGGATGGAAACCCACCTATTTACTGTTATATGGGATTTTATCCATACTGCCCCATTCACACTTCATAGTGTACTGATAACAAAGAGGGACCACACATATAAATCTTTCTTTTTGAAAATGAGAAACATTTTTTTCCGATTTCAGTAAGGACAGTTAGATGTTTTGAAATGAATTTAAGGATTAGATGAGAATTAGCAATAGTTATTGTACACAAACCATGCACCTAAAATAAAAACACTTGGACGGACACACACGCACACACACACACACTGTCAGACTGCCACACAGATTACAGGAAACGGCCTAATCTGTGCAGCCTTACGTTTCAGTGTAGCCATCTTGGTAGAGGGAAACTGAGCCATCTCCTTCTCTACGTAGTACAAAACTTTCATTGAGTCCTGGTCTGGACTGGTTTTCAGTCGATAACCACTGCGAACTGTGGATGTGGACACACACCCGTACACACACAGCGACATACAGTTGTCATGCAACATACACATATATGTAGAGTTTAAAGTGCAATGCACATTCTTACAAGGCAAAATCTAAAAACCAACCTCAAACATCTAGATTTGAACAACAAACATGCACATGGCAGACAGAGATGCCTGTAGGTTGTATTTAGATTAGGGACTCACTTGAGGATGAGGGACGACAGATGAAATGAGGGTTAGTCAGGTCAGTGTTGCTCAAACAGGCTGTTCCTGAGCTTTCTAATATCTTTGCACCACATGAATTCCACTGATGACGCTCACCTCCAGCCAAGTTATTCTCCACTGAGGGGACAGAAGTGATTTTTGGTTCCATGTTTGATGAGGGGGCAAGAGGTACCACAGCAGGGACCCCAGGGATGTAGTAGGGATACACAGGCACCTGGGCCGGTAGTCCACTCTTAGCCATCTTTCCTGCCTCGTACACTGCACGGGAGAAGGACAAAGAGGTGAACCTTCCATGCAGAGCAACTGCTCTCAAGTTTATTTGAAGAATGCACATAAAGTAAAGAAAGTAATCACGTAGTTTTTGGGTTGGGTTGTTTTTTTCATTTTTTGTTTTTTACTCACAGTGTCGTGGGCAGCAGCAGGTGTCTGGACAGCAGCAGCAGCTGACGTAGCAGCAGCAGGAGTGAGGACAACACTGGCACCAGCAGATCCCCAACAACAACAGGAACAAGATGCTGCCCAGGACCACAGATCCCACAAATGCCCACTCTGAGATAGAGACACAAACCAACAAATGCACACAGATAAATATATGCAGTAAAAGATGAAATCCTCTGTTGCAGCTCCCCTCAAAAAAATATGTAAGATCAGCGAATATCCTGTTAAAAATAAGACACACAAATGAGGACACAATTTCCACACAACAACCTCGAAAGCCATACAGAGACTTTAAACTGTATTTCAATTATGTAACACTTTTACATCACTGCAGCTTGGTTGCAAGTTAAACCAATGGAGGTCAGCAAAAAGTTAAGTTGAACTTTAATGATAATTAACACTTGGGTTCTATTTTCATGGTGGATGATTTCTGATAATTAACCCACTTTTGGTTAAATACAGTAGTTTTGACAATGAGACAAAACTGTCAGCTTGTTTGCTTTGCTGCAACTAAAACACTTGTTTTCTCCAGCGGTTTAACTTCTTTGTTTTAACTTACCTGTCTGCAGATCTTGGTGAGTACAATGTCATCATATCTGAAAACTGCACCCCAGTTGTAATTGAGTACAATTTTCTTTTAAGGTCATGCTATTTTTCTGTGTCTTTCCAAATACATATCCAAAAACCACAGAGCACTAAAAAAGGAAACTTCAGGGGATCTCCAGGGAAATCTAACTGACTCTTATCCTACATCATGTCTCTTAAGCATCAAAACTCTAACAACACACTTCCTCAGGATGTGACGAAAAGCAAAATCCACTCAAAACTCCCAAGTATGTCAACCAATATCCCTTGTGGAATTTAAATGATGACCAGAGGTAAAGGATGTGTAGGTGTATGTAAAAGAAATGTAAGTCTGTGAATTTTTCTTTATTATGCTTCAGTAACCTACTGAATGTGTGTATATTCAGGTTGGGTTAGATCCTGTGTCTGCTAAGGTTTTGTCAGTTTGACAGACAGTAACATACACCGGATAAAAGTTGAGTGTCAACAAGGGCTCGCGAGCATACATTTGTTAGTCAAAGAGAGTTTTGATCAGCAATTGAGAACTGAAGATTAGGCGGGATTAGGGGAAGCTAGAAGATGCCAGGCAATGAGACAAAAGTGCAGGGGAAGTGCTGTACCTGGCATAATCTCCACATCAAAGTCAGGTAGGAGATCGTCCCGCTCACCTGTCCTGCCTGCAGAGAGAGGGAGAGCATAGGTGAAGGCCAGCAGGGGGAGCAGGAAGCAAGAGTCAAAAGGTCACGCAAATGAGAAAATTTGGTAGCGGAGTGGATGATTAATGGTCATGCAGTAATTGAAGAATGTGCAGGGACTCACTTTTTACACAATCAGCAAACGCAAAGTAACACTAGGATTAATGATTAATCAATGTATATTAAATATTAAATGTTCTTTTCCACATAAATACGACTTAATAAATTTGATTCTGTGAATTATACGTCATGCATTCTGTGTTACATTTTTTAGTTGCGCCAGTAGCATGACAGATGCTAGGTTGGTGACCACTGAACGTTTCATCTAACCACCATCAGGTCAAAAATTCCAAATTGTCCAATAGTTTGAGAAACCTGCAAAAGGTAAAGACCTTCCCACTCAGCCTCAGTTGTGCTTTGTGTTTAGTGTGAATTTGCAAGTGTTAGCGCGCTGACAGGCAAAGACTGTGCACGTGGTAAACAATATACCTGCTAAACATTAGCATCTCAGCATTGTCACTGTGAGGATGTTAGCCTGGCGGGGTTAGAGTTTAGCTCAAACCAACGCAGTGCCTGCGTATAGCCGCATAGAGCAGCTGGCACGGCTGTAAACTCACTGATGTGTCTCGGCATCATGCTAATATACGATGCCATAGAGTTTCCTAGAAGTGCTTTCAAAACGCCAAACCTATGAACATAAGCTAAGTCATGTAGGTCAGAGTTCAAAGTTTAAAAGTCAAACTCATCTTATTTTGAATCTAATTTTAGCGAGAGGCCCTCAGTGCTATATTTCTGTGAAGAGGTGCACACCAAACATGGGCCTCTCTGAGAGCGTTGAAACGGCACACGAACGAATGAATGCACACGCTACTGTACATGTTACACGCACACAGACACACAAGGGAAAGCTCATCAAGAGATGACAACAAAGGCAGTGTGTGCGGACAAAGTTGGGGAGTTGTGGAATCTGGGGCACACAACGATTCTAGGGCAACGATTTACTGAGAGAGCTCATCAGGAAAAAAAAAAAAGGTCACACAACTTGTATGGTTGTGAAACAATGCCTCCTTTATGCTTCAGGTCCAAAGGGAGAAAACAAAAATTCAACGCAGTTAGAAAACGGTAAAAAAACCAGAAAGGAAAAGAGACTGCAACAGGTGTGCCGAGACTTCAAGCATTACTGCAGGTGTTAACGTTTCTAGTGTGTGCTCATAATGAGCTGGCAAATGCCTAGAATTAGAGTAAAGACCAGTCACTGTCTCACCCGTCTGACTACAGGGAGGGACTTAACACCCGCTGGCAAGTCAGGCTCCAGAGTGTGCTGAGTATGCTGTTTCTATGGAGGAAAAAAAAAACTCCTAACATACCCTTCCCTGATAAAATAAGTAAACTTGCTTCCCTGGCCTGGCACACTCATCTACATACCGTGAAGCTCAGTAACACGGAGTAACCTGAGAGAGCTGAGGAGCTATGCAGCCCTGACGGGGAGCAGGGCTGTGAAAGATGCAGGGAGAGCACGAAGGCTCGAGGGATGAGTAACGGAGGAGTGCGAGGAAGATTTGGCAAGAAAAAAATGATGAGCAAAGGGGGGTCGGAAAAATGATTTTAAAGAGAAATGAAGCTGGAGATTAGTGTGATGGTGTGAAAAGAAGCAGCACAAGTTAGTACTTAAAAAAATTCTTTGCTTTGCTGCAGAAAGACAGATGAGAAGATTGACACTAGTCTCATGTCTTTAAGCTAGAGCTAGCTGCTGGTTATCTTATCTCGAAGACTGGAAGATTTGTGGTTTTACAAGAGGTTATGGGCCACACTATTTCTGGATTAAAAAAACAAGATATAACGTTCTTTGTGAGTGAGTTTTTAAGGTGCTGGTAGATATATGTTGCTACTTTTAGACATAGCAAGACTAAGTGCCCCCCCCAGACTTTTCCAGTCTATGATAAGCTAAACTAATGGGCTGACACTGACAGATACGAGAGTGACATCAATCTTGTCATCTCACGTTCAGCAAGATAGTGAAAACTTGAGAGTGGGTGGTGTGGTTTCACACACTTTCTAATTCCAACTTTGTAGCTGTGAAAAATAGAAAAAAAAATAAAAAATTTTTACCCCCTTCTTCTTCTTCTCTCCTGTGAGCTGATTATAATCAGATTAGCACACAGCGGAGGAGGGAAGCAGACCTAAACACTACAGGCTCATCTGGTCAGTCTTAACCTAAAGGAAGAAAAACCATTTTTGGTAACTCTCAGATCACATTGTTGTGAGAGCTTGTCCTGGTTCTGCCCCGTCTCTCTCTCTCTCTCTCTCTCTCTCTCTCTCTCGCCCCATGTCTGTACCTTGACATGCCCCCGTCCCCACAGGAACCCCCCCCCACACACACACACACATACACACACACACGTTGCTGGGGTAACAGCTTAAGGAGTGGCTTTGGCAGCACAATGGTCTCCACGATTTCTCCCTCGGTGAGTGGACTTACTACTTCAGCTTTCATTGACCGTAGATGGTGAATCCCTGACCTTTGGCACGGAGGCATCAGCTGTTCAGGTCTGAGAGGTTTTCATAATCGCCAATCAGCAACAGACTACTACAATCAGAACATATATACGGTAGCACACCCAAACACAAAAACTGTTGTGCAGCTGAAAATATGATCCTGTACAGTCTTTTGAGCTGCACGGCCCTGACGTTCACAGAGCCCAGCTGACTTTAGATGTCCCTACAGTACAGCCCAGCCTAGTCCGCCTCAACCCTCCAAAGTGGCTAAACAATGCAGTCTGTCATGGTGTATCAGGAACTTGTAAAGAGGCAAACACCATTAGGCCGTCGCCATGGAAGCTGCTGTATGGACACTTTGGAATGCAGGCAAACAAAAAGCCTTTACTAACCCATAGACAGACACCTCGCTGAGCTTAATGTGCAAACAAACAAACAAACACACAAACATAGAAAGCGGTGGTAAACCGATCGTGATCAGCTTCAAAGTGTGCTGCGTAAATCCATCAGGGAGAGCGTAAGTGAAGGCCTATACCTAGCACAAGTAACTCCACGTGGCCTTCATTCCTCCCCTCCAGGTCGTCGGCAATGATGACCTTACAGAAGTACACGCCGCTGTCGCCCCACTGCAGCTCCCCGATCTTCAGGTCCGCCTCTGCACGGAGACAAGGAACAAGGTTACGTGTACCGTAAGAGGCAAGAGGTCAAATGGCAGGCGAGCGTTTAAGCGCTGCTTTTTGTGCACTCAAATCGATCCTCCACAGAGCAATAATGAGGGTCTGTTTCTTTTATTTTGAGGGAAAACACTACAAAATGAAACACTTTTGTGATCAACGTATCACTATTACTCACTGTGATTTCTTTTAGTATTTATATCACGCTATGGCTCTTGTATTGTCCTCAGTAGTAAGTTTGTAGAGAAATGACCTTTGTCTTTCCCTGGAAATGTCATATTCTGTCATATTTATCTTGATACCATTTTCAAGTATGCTTACAAATATTTTAGCGCACTAAATACACTAACATGATTTGTGACTCCTCTCTCTCTTTGTGGTTGCACAACACACTGACACCTGCGTGTTGAGGTATAATTACATAATATATACCTGCAATCTGACACTTTGCACCAACTAAGTATATATTTATGTTGATTCCTTTAATTGGATAATGGGCCATTAACTGTTTTTTTTTAGATTAATCAATAGTCGTTTGGCCTCCGGGAATGTCAGAAAAAATACCCACAAAGACTTCTTCAAACTGTTTGTTTGGTCCAGACAAGAATCAATTCACAAGAATATAAAAGACAGAAAAAGAGACACACGGACGAAGCTGGAACCAACAGGTTGCTCTCAGATGAATTACTTAAATTCAGTCCAATCAATTAATCATCTAATTGCTTCAGCACTAATATGATTAAACTTTTGTATTTGTTCATCTGCACAAAACCAAAAGGAAACTTAATACAGAATGTTTCCATGTAAATAACGAGAGAAACCTTTTTAAATGTAGAATCAAGCGATAACTGGCAATTCGTTTATCGTGTCAGTATTTTTTAACTGTATAGAAAGACGAAAGGAGAGCATTGTTGAATGCGGTTTTTTCCACTGGCACATTTGGGTAGAAGACGGGTGTTTTGTCTTGATAAGGCTTGAGGTTTAAAAGGAGTCCCTACATGAATAGGTAGTGAGAGCAGGAGGCCGTGATGGTGTGAGTGTGTGTAATGCCGGCTCCATTGTAAGACAAAGACAAAAGAAGTTTATTTGGAGAACAGGAAACACAAAGCACAGTCAGCTCTGATTCCTGCTTGGGGACGGGTGAAAGTGGTCAAACAGCTGCAGCAGATCTTTCTCATCAAGTCACATCTTTGTCATAGAGGATAAGGAGGATCACATTACTGTTTATGATGGCGATGTCTCTGCCCTTGTAGTGCTCGGCAAGTGTCATGGAGGCTCCCTGCGCCGAGGCCACAATGCGAACCGTGCGGCTGCTGTCGGGGCACTCAAGGTGGGACGAGGCTCCCGGCTCGGAGGTCTGGACGCCCAGGGTGAAGGACTCCCGCGTCCGGTCTCGGCAGTAGGACTTGTACCACCACTGCACCACCGGGGCCTGGGTGGAGGCGGTCTGGTACTGACAATGAAGGACCGCAGACTGGAAGAGCATCGCGAGGTGCTGCGTCTCCCGCACCGTGACATGGACTCCATCACAGACACATACTGACACAGACGAAACAAACAGAGAAAGGATAGATTTGTTAGTATGACATTTCCTCTCGATGTTTCCCAAGACCCTGTTTTTTTCCTGAGATGCAATGGAGGGATAGAAAAAACACTATACCTACTCTAGAAAAGACTGTAACTTTGAAAGACACCAACTTGGTTTGTTTATCTGAGATTGGTTATGGTTCATATTAGATTTGGCTGAACTTTAGAAAGCCTTTTTGCACAGAAGGAGAATGGTAGATTTTTTCCCCCCTTGCATTACGAAGATATCTCTTCTCAGCATGTATGTATATATTGGCATGTGAGTGTTGTTTTAAGATAGGAGCTGAAAAATGTGAACCTGTCCTCAAACTGTTTTGGAGGGACGCCAATTTAATTTTATGTTCTTTTCGCATCAGACTGCATTAGTTTTAGCTGATTGTGCCTAATAAACTGGAAACTGAGCATTGACATAAACAGTTCTAAGACTAGAAAAGGATGATGTGATGACATCTTCATCACTGCGGAAACGGCTGCGTCTCGTTTGTCCACACAGACGATTCATACGATGATTCCACACCTGTGTCATATCAAAACGGGAGAATAGACACGAAACAGAGATTAGGTGTGTGGGGGGCTCCTCTGCTGCTCGGCAAAGGGGGTCAGGGAGGTCAAATTCCAGTGTGTGTGTGTGTGTGTGTGGGGGGGGGGGTGCTGGGATGCCTGTGGAGAAGCAGGGGGTTGTCATCACAGAGGGAGGGGATGGAGCGTTCGCACACTCATGGGCTAGTCGTATTAGCTCTAGGTGGGGCAGGAACTCACTCTAAACATTTCTCAGAAGACAGGAAATCAAAACAAAAGCAAGTCCACCAGCCGGCCTCTCCTCCGGACCAGTAAGAGGAGCAGTGTGCGTTTTATCAGGTTGATCTAAAATGTGTGCTTTTTCCAGTTTTCCTTCTAAAATGAGAGCAAGTCTGCTCATTTCCAGGCCACCACAGGACGTAAGCTAACTGCTATATTCATTTTAAATTAATTTTAGGACTGAAATGATTAGTCGATTAATCGATGAGTGGATCGAGAGAAAAACATTTTGATAACTGATTGATTTAAGTCAACAAGTTTAAGTCGACAAAAAATGCCAAACTTGAACTAGTTCCAGCTTCTCATTTGTGCGTATTTTCTCCATTTTACATCACTGTAAACTTGATATCTTCGGGTTTTGGACTATTGTTTGGGCAAAACTAGTAATTTGGAGATGCCACCTTGGGAGAAGGCTTTGATTCTGTCCCTCAGAATCATAGTCAGCGTCTTAAGATGTTATGTTTTGTCCAACTAAGAGTCCGAAAGAGATGTTCAGTCAACAAAACAGACGTAAAACAGATTTTTTTTTAAAAAGCTAATGCTCAAATTTGAGAAGCTAGAACCAGCGAATCGTTGGCATTGTTGCTTGAAAAATCACTAAAACTAATAATCAGTAATCAAAATCGCTGGTATTATTTCTGTCTGTTGACGAATCGCTTAGGTGACTAATCACCTGTTTCAACATCTAGCGCAGCATAGTGAGTTTCAAATGAGCCTGTTTGTCCTTTTAATGACACAAAGAGCACAGTCAGATAAGCACCACTGGGTCTCTGACACACTTTAACTACACATGTCTAAGTACAAGACAAACAGTGACGATAGCGAGTGGGCCAAATGATTTTACAGGATAAGAGAACAGGAGGAGGGGTGACCGAGCTCCTAAATTCCTCCCATGGTAAAGCATTGGTCTTCCCTTTGTTTCCCTTCTTCATGGACCAGTCCATTGTTAGGGCCTTATACCCCCCCCCTCCTGTCCCACTTGAGGAGCTGAGAGGGGGGAGGAGGTCACAGACTCCTAACCAATGGGAGTATCTGGCCCCGTCCAGCTGGGCGCGAACAGACCAATGATCTGCGAGAGTTTTAAACCAAACCGTTGCTGTACTAATGCCACCAGTTTGAGGTGAGAGGAGGAACGAGGAGAAACAAACACAGAAGCTGCTGGATGCATCACCTTTAAGTCACTGTTAACTATTGTTTACATGAAGTCCCTACTAGGTGTGACTCACTGTAGGTTAATGAACAGGCTACAGAGGCAGCAGACGGTCTCCTCCTCCTCCTCCTTTGCACCTGCTTACGTGCTTAAAGGCCTCGTTTCTAGATCTAGATTTAAAACACTGTGCGGTCACGAATGTATTCCAGGTCAAAGCTCTGCTGCTGCAGGTTTCCTGAACACCATCAGACTTTTCCTCTCCAAAGCCGTCACATTTCCTGCCTTTACTTTGTTGCGCATTCCTTCACATTGACTCATTAACCCCCCCCCCCAAAAAAAACAAAAAAAAATCCCACACACTGATAAGAGTGAATATTGTCTTGGTGTTTGAAAAAGAATTTCTCTGCAATGTTAAAGAAAACTCAAGATAGTCTGGGGCAAAGTGAACATTCATAGTCTGGAGTGCAGCGCCCACAGATCTACCAACACAAGTATATTTTCAGCCGTCTTGAGACCCAGCGTCTCCTGGTTACACCTCCTGTCCCATTTTACTACAGTAGATACAAAGACACAAAATTTGCAGTAGCTTCTGCACCTT
This sequence comes from Istiophorus platypterus, assembly GCA_016859345.1. Taxonomy (NCBI): domain Eukaryota; kingdom Metazoa; phylum Chordata; class Actinopteri; order Istiophoriformes; family Istiophoridae; genus Istiophorus; species Istiophorus platypterus. Next base: position 10,236,978 of record CM029122.1, on the reverse strand, counting down.
ATTGCGCCTGGAGATGGGGCTGCACCCAATGATTACTATCAGTTAACCTGGGAAATTATTATATCGATCGACTGTTTCCCCCACAGTGTCAAAAGAAAATCTGAAAAACGCCCAAAGTGATGTTTTCAGATAGATGAATCTATACAACTGATTGACAACTGATACACTCTAGTATCAAAAAGGACAATCAAAAGCTCCCAATCTTCATATTTCAAAAAGCTGGGACCAAGGAATGACTATAACAACTAATCAATCATCAAAATAGTTAGAGATTGATTTTCTGTTAATTGACTAATTAATCACAGGACTATTCATCGCAGCTCTTTCCAAAGTCCCGTTATCGACCATTATATTACAAACTGCACAGTTCTTCTTTTACTGAGTAAGACACAACGCGTTCCTGTACAGACAGGCCTGTAACAGCAAAAATAACTCGCCCATTGGGAATATCATGATCATATCTGAGGAGGTAATGGAAACTATAAAGTAAAATCAACAAAATATCGATCAACACACGCTATAAATCCCGGGATTACCAGGGTTACCCCATAAAGCCCCTAATGCGTTATTAATTCATTTTTTAAAAAAAGGTGGCAAACCATTACTGTGATTAATATAATCCACCCAGCTTAAGTACCGCAAATAGAACAGAAAACAAATAACAAAGCGCTTCTACGCGTAAATTCCTCAGATAACGGAAGCGACTCCGCTCGGGAGCGACGACAAGTTCACGTACGTTCAACCTGTTGCGCTGTTGTCGCGAAGAATTTACATTTCAGCCAATATGACGCATTTCTAAGAGGGGAACTGGACTTACATGACGCTCCCAGTAAAAGAGCCAACTGGTGAAATGTCATCATACGGTCCGTTTTCAGGTTTTTTTCCTCTGTTTTGGTTTTTGTTCTCTTAAGGCGAAGCGCACTTTATCCGCATGTTGGGTCGCCTCGCAGCGCCGCTATCTGCGGCCGCGTCGGACGGGAGCCGGGCTCCGCGCCGGACGGGACCGTACCACTCCGGGACGGAGGTGAGTCCCGGGGCGGACGCCGCCGCGGCCCGGAGCCCCGGAGGCTCCCCGCGCCGCCCGGGACGTGAGACGCGGGAGCGGGGTCGGCGGAGCCGTCGTCCCGTTTGTCCGCCGTGATCTGAGAGCCCGCGTTTTTTTGTTGAAGCGGGCGATGCGGCGGTGTTTACCGGGCGAAGTGGAGAGGTCTGCCCGCTGGGAGCGTATGGGGGGGGGGGTGTTTGGTTCTTGGGATATTTCACTACACACGACGTTTTACTCGCTTTCTTTATTTTACCCGATTATTTGATTTAGTTTCATATAAAAATGCAGTTCGTATATTCCAGAGGACTCATACATCACCCAAAAACAAGAAAGACAAAAAAAAAAAAGAATAATCATAAATATAAAAGTTTCATTTCAGTATGAATTGACACTTTAAAAAAAATCAAAGGCATGCAAAAAGCAAAAAAAAAAAAAAAATGTCTTGGCTACCACATACGTTTAAAAATGCATTTGAAATATTGGCACTTCATTACTTTTAATCACAGAAGATGAACAGATGCATACGAGTGCAGATAATGTAAACAGTTTACAAGGTGGAGTGGCAAGAATATTCAGAGCAGCCTGTAACAATACTTTAACAAACAAATTACTGCAGTAGACAAGTGTTCAATGTATGCAGGATCTAAATGTTTAGGTGGTTTAATGGTGTTCTATGACCAACTTAGATCCACTGAGTTTTCAAGAAAATACAAACGAACAATATTCATGCTAAAAATGATTTTCTGTGTATGTAGCACGGAAATGTATTTTCTGTGCAGAATACCAGACAAGATTTTTGCGTTAATTATTTCAGTTACAAATGTCAAATATATTATCAAGTTAATTTTACTGTCTTTTAATAGTGTGATCAGACAAAAAAAACACCAATCCATGAAATCCATGAAATTTTTAAGTGCATCCGAAAAAGGACCAAAAAAAAAAAAAGATTTAAAAAAACCATTAAGTAACACGAGGTTATTCATATCGGTTTTTGTATTGGTTGTCAATGTAATCGAGACGATCGCGACTGCCACCGTAGCGTCGATCGTCGAGTCGATCGCGACTGCCACCATAGCGTCGATCGTCGAGTCGATCGCGACTGCCACCGTAACCGTCGCGTCGATCGTCGAGTCGATCGCGACTTCCACCGTAACCGTCGCGTCGATCGTCGAGTCGATCGCGACTACCACCAAAGCGTTCCCGTTGATCGTCGAGTCGATCGCGACTTCCACCATAACGATCGCGTCGATCGTCGAGGCCGTCACGACTTCCACCATAACGATCGCGTCGATCGTCGAGGCCATCTCGACGTCCCCTGTAACGATCAGGCTGATAGTCGAGGCGATCGCGACTCCCTCGATAGTGATCATGCTGGTCGTCCCGGCGATGTTGAGAGTCAATATCACTACCCTTGCCATCATTACTTTCTTTACCACTAACATGACTGTGTTGATCATCCTCAAACTTGTGTCCAGCTGTTCCTACACTGTAACTGTTTAGAGGAACAACGTCATTGTCTTCATACTTCTGCTGCTTTGTCTCGCTGTTTGACTTGTCATCCCAGTATTGCTCTTCAAGAGTATCTTTGACATCTCTGTCCTCTTCTAAGGGGATACTAACAGACAAAAACAATGATACTAATAATCAGTACACTACCATAATTGCTGGTGGTGGTTTGCAGCAGCAGAAAAACCTACAGACTACAATACGTACCCCTTAGCGTACTCTTTGTCCTCTTTGTCCTTTTTCCGGCAGCAACAGAAAATGAGAATCCCTAGAACCAGGAGACCTGCAGCGACTCCTCCAATTATAGCTGGAATGGATCCCGCATTCATGCTACCTGGGGAGACAAAGAAACACATAGGCTTTTCTCATTATATTTTAGCCTCTACAAATAACACTCCGATGGAACGCCGATATTAAATTAGCAAGATTTTCCTTTTAGGGGAAAAAGAACTGCAATTTTTTTTTTTTTTTTTACATGAGACAGATTGAGGTGAATAAACTTCAAACAACCTTCTTATTTCTTAGTACTAGGATAACTGGTATGAAATACGGTTTGACAAAAAGAAATGTACCATTTGTTAAATTTGTCGTTTTTAAACACAATTCAAGTTGCGCTGTACTTATTCAGAAGCCTGGGCGTGTGAATCTTTAAAGCTACAGTAATTGCTTTTTTTCGAACACCAAGGGGCAGTGAAACAAACATAACCACAGCACTGATACATTATTACCTTGTTGTTATGGCAGATGTGTCAGCAAACAGCTGAGCTTTCACCAAACTGATTTTGCAGGCTGATATCGCTATCATATTTTATAGTAACTAGCTAGTTAATTATCATTAGGTGTATGAGTTGTTCGAAAGTCTATGTCCAGCTGATTCATTTGAAATCAGAACTCTGTAAAAGTCTTAAATATGCCCTTGGTTGGCTACATACACAATATCATGCTAAAACTCTGGGGCTAAATTCAAAATCCTCATCGGCCGTTGAGGTTGGGTTCATTGTGAACAGGCGAGCAGGTAAATCATATTCCAACACTTACCAGGCGTCACAGCTAAGGTAACGTTGCAGCTGGCAGAGGCAATTTTATTTGTCGATGTGCAAATGTAGTATCCCGACGTCTCTCTCGAAATATTGAAGAGAGATAGGACTCCTTTGTCTGGAACATAATGACAAAAATTAGGCTAAACAATGCAGAGATAATGGGCCATTTTGTCGATCTTTGCATTAACATTGATGACAGGGAAACGAGCACTTGAGCGGGCTGCCAACGATGTTTGCTTCAAAACAACCGGTGGTGGGTTCAAATGCATACTTTGAGTTGCCTTAGGTGGAAATTCTCTGGCGATGTTTTCAACACTGTAGCTCCTCCACTCATAGTCAGGTGCTGGGGATCCCTCCTTGGACGCACAGGTGAGGGTGATGTTGTGCCAGTACTCTGTCTCTCCCTGAATCGTGCAGATCGGCACAGAAGGAGGCACTGGAAGAAAGTTAGAAAGTTAGTCCCTTTATTATTATTATTTAACATCATCATGGAGACAACAAATGAATACCGTTTTTTGGGGTTTTTTTTTGTTATTCTTTCATAACGGACAGATAAACAAACCTAAAGTACATCAGTGGTTAATTCTCACCCAGGACCAAAAGGGAAGTGGTGGCAGCCAGTACTCCCTGATCATCACCGGCGATGGACACGCTGCACTGGAAGTGACGGTTGTCCTGCATGGTGACCTTTGATAACCGCAGTGTGCTAACGTGTGTTTCGAGGTCAACTTCGAGAGAGGCCCTTCCTTCATAGCCAGGAGTAATGTCAACCGGTAAGTTTAGAAAGTAGCTGGCCACGGTTTCCTAGAGAAGTTATCATGAACAACATATTTTACAAAGAGATCTATTGAATATAATATAATAATACAACATCATAATAATATTCAACAGTATCAAAATAAGAGTATAGTCATTGCGAACGCCACAAGTCACCATGACATACTATATGTAAGGTATAAAGATAGAGGGCATTGTGTAAATCTGTTTTTGGGCTGTATGAATAAAATTGACTATAGGCAGGGTTATATCTGCATAGAGCTGAATTGATTTGTCAATTGACTGATTAGCCAGTTGATTGTCAAAAGTCATTTCTTAAGCATTTCCCATTTTAATTTTCTCTACTGAGAGGATTTGCAGCTTTTATCTGTCTTATGTGAAAGTAAACCACGTATCTTGTTTCAAACATTTTTTCAGACTTCAGGAATAACTTAAAACAATCTGAAGATTGATAACTGATAAACATTACAATAAGCTGTTGCCCAAAGTATTGATTATTACATGTATCTTGGTTTTCAGTTTCATTCCCAGTCTTGCATTTCCACAGTACTTTTTCTTGGATGAGTTATTGTGACTATGTACCAAATTACAAATATTATAGAACACAAGTATTTAGTGTATAGTCCTACAGAATGTAAACTGTAACATTGATTAGCGGCCTCCTTAGCTATACGTGTTCTTATAAAAAATAAATAAATAAATAAAAATCCAGAAGTCTAGTAACCAGATTCCTTAAAACAAGATCCAATTACTTAAAATAAGATTAGTGCCATTCATGTTTTCCAGATAACAAAACTACACACATGGAATAACTGTATGAAGCCATGAACAACAAGGTTTGATTCTACAATCTTAAAGTTGGGGGACATGTGCTAACCACTGAGCCACCAGACCAGCAAACTGCAGGTGCTGTGTATCCAGCTATGGCAATATTGATCAGTGGGTCAACCACTTTGTCTCAGACTGAAATATCCCATCAACTAAGAGTTGATGGCATGAGTTTTGGATGAGTTTAATGATCCCCTGGCTTTTTCCACCATGAGGATGACCTTTTTGGTTTTGAGAGGAATATTTTGCCATCTATTGGATAATTTGCCATGGAATTTGTAGAGATATTCATGGTCCCCAACAGATGAATATCAATGACTTAAGTTATTCCCTGACTTTTCCCCTTAGTGCCACAAGCTGGTGGAAGTCTTTATTAACCTACTGAAATATTTCAGCTTGTACTGGATGGATTGGAATGAAATTCTCAATAATTTGTCTGTCAGTAATGTCTAACTTTTCCTCTAACGTCATCATTAGGTCAAGACTGTAAGTTTGTTTTACTTGTTGTTTAGAAATAACTAACATTGTCTGCTGAATGTGACATAAACCTTCTGAAGCACTACAGTTATGACTGGAATGTGACAGTTTGAGGAAAAATAGCAAGCTCCAGCAAACAAACATCTGAGCCTTGAAATATTAATGAGGATAATGTTGAGAATATACCTTCATGGAAGCTGAAAGACCTTTGAATAATTAAACCTGAAATTAGATATTTTGGTCTTGAAACTTCAGAATTTAAAAGAACTGTCAAAGCATACTGAAGGTTCTTTAACAGATATGGCCATTGTATCTAGCTAAACATAACCCCAAATAACATAAAACTGCTAATTAATTTAAAAAAAAGTTGTATTTAATCTAATTTAGTAAATTAGTCTTGCATAGACACCACTAAATAATCCAATCTGCACTCAACACAAGTCACAATATAGTTTAATCTTAAATATAAGATTATCTCACTTGCTTAGACATAGAGAGTCGAGTTGAGGTTGTTGTGAGCTTGAATTTGTAACACATCAAGAAACGAAAGCAAAGGACATATTTCTTTTATTTGATAGACCTATTATGCAATACAGTGGGTCATTGTCCATTTCAGGAAGCTCCCATTAACCATTTAAGGAAGTGACAATGTCACAGCCTTGATATGAAAATATTTGTTACACACTAAAAACACCGGGTTAAATCAGAGAGGGTCAATAGAGCACAGGCACAATAATGGATTAACCTTACCCTGTATCAGTTAGTTCTTTTGACCGAATGTCATTTTCTTTTTTTTAATATCATTTTGGCTTACTGGGTCAAATTCAGTTCTCCTCTTGGGTGGTTTTCCTCCACTGGCCAAAGTTAATCCATTATTGTTTTGTTCGGCCACGATGTTGGCCCACATTGGATAAATTTTTAACCCAGTTAATTTAGTGTGTGACATTTTCTGAGGAGAATATTAACAGATTAGTCAATGATTGGATTTATTTTATTTATTTATATGAATATAAAATGGACATGTTACCAATATGAGATTGTCTGTTAAAGGGATAGTATAGCAATTTCCCTATCATAAAGTTGGGGCACTTGTGAGAGACACATTGAAAGATAGTTCAAAGTGATTCAGCAGAGGCAGAGATATCCTCTCTTTTAGTCTGTGGTATGGGTCAAACTCCAAAAATGCCTGATGATGGATAAGTGAGTTTGTCTAGACTGCATCTTGCACATAATCCACTGCTGAACATATCAGACGTCACTAGGACAGAGGGAGCACGCTGCAGTTTTCATTCAGCAGGACTATAAGTCACCTGTGTTTCCTGTTTTTTTTGTTGTAGTAACGAAAATGCATTTGAGTTGCGTTAATTTTTCATAACACAACTCCTTCATAACACAAGACCTTTCATTTGAGCCTTCATATCTGGTAAACACCCGCATCTTTCTCAGTTCTAGCCAACAAATTTTACTTTCTGTTTTAAAATGATAGGCTCAGGCCCCAAGGCTGAGGAAACCCCAAAGACATCATCAGGGTCTTTCCTTTTTCTTTTTTCTGAGACCAGACAAAGCCAAAGCAGAAATTACGCTTTGCTCACAGGCTGAGTAATACTCAACACGACAAGTTGAATCAATGAAGCGTTCCTTTAGGTATCTTGCCACAATATTACTTTACTAGGATAAACTTAACCATCAAACCTCCTTAAGACAGTTATTTTTAACCTCTTACCACTGGCTGAACATTATTTTCGGATAAAGTTTCCCAATTTAGGAAGAGTGCTTTGTAGTCTGGATTGGCTGGGATGAAGTAACAGCTCATGGCAATTTCGCCCCCTCTTGCAACTTCATATTGTGGCACTGGAATAGAAACCTGTAGGCCACTGCAGCAGGGCAGTACTGAAACAAAGAGAAACACATAATAACAGATAACCAGTCTCTTCCCTAGGCAAGTTATTTCGGGGTTTTCCCAAAAATGAAAATAAACAAATAAATGACATCAATTTTTGTAACATAACTTAGGGGGATGGAGAAAATTTGGCTTGGTTTATTCATTATACATAATGATAAATAATTAATATACATGTAATGAATGGTTTTATCTAAAGGTCTTTCTTGACTAAAAAACAATCCTGCTTCCGGGTGAGAAGCAAAATGTTGGATTAATGATTGACCCTGGTGATAATCCCATGAAGGTGTGGTAGTGTTTCATAGAAAAGAGGGAGAATACAAGCATAAAGCCTACCTGTGAGTATCAGAAATAGCTTTCCCCATCCAAGCTGTCCCTTTGCTGTCATTGCTAAGAGAGCCATTGAAGAAAAATTCAGAAATTGATGTTCCCAGACCAAGAATGAGAGCCCACCTAACCGTCACGGTGAACTCCCAGGTATGGAGACGCTGACGTTCTAGGTCATAAGTAAGTAGCTATAGGTCACGTGTCACCTGAGGGCCAATCATTGATCTGTTATGCCTTTGATTAAACCTGCCTATCAGTGATTAGGTGGGAGATGTACAGCAAAAAGGCTTAAATGTTCAGTTTAACACACACAGACGGACAAACACATACTGTTAATTTGATCCCTGATAGATAAGAAGAAAAATGACACAGGCACCTTTGAAAATATACAGGTCTTTAGTCCTAATCACTCAAAATATTATTATAGAAGAGTTCAAGGTTGCAAAAAAACTATTTTCTTTATATTTGTATGCACAAATACAGCAGAAAAAGGTAAGAAATTTAAAAAATTATATAGTCCGTTTACATGCAAACTGACTTTTATCCTAACATGCTTCTGTGCCTAGGTCATATAAAGTCTAAGTGTGCCATTGTAAATTACTAAAAATATTATTAATTCAATGTTACAAAAGATTTAAAAATATATATGTAATAGAAATTAAGTTATTTTATCAAAAATAAGACATTCTCATAGTACATCAACCAGTAAAAAGACAGTCCAGAGGGTTAAAGTATTGTTATAAGTTTGTTAAGTTTGTGTCAATGGATTGTTTCAGTTGCTCAGTTCGACCTGCAGGCTGCAGTATTGCACTGACTGCGATGCTACACATGTACAACAGCAAAAAGATGATCACTTTTTCTGTGTACAGCATACCCAGTATGAAAAGATTATAAATGCAACTGAACAGATGGTGACCTTTGATCCCGGTACTTTAGCTTGCTATGGTCTCTCACTCAGAGCTAAGGGCAGAAGGTGTGAGCTGCAGCTGGACCTGTGACTTTGAACAATGATGTAATCCTGCGTGGGCCAACAAGTCGGCTGTCTTGAACTAAGTAAAAAATTAATCTATTATTAAAACACAGTTTGGTAGTTTGGTTCAGCGGTTCCCAACCTAGGGGTTGACCCCCTCCAGAGGGTCATAAGGCTAATCTGAGGGGTTATGACATGATTAATGTGATAAGAGAGAAGAAAAAGTGTTACCAATACACAAATATGTCTATTTTTTTTTTAATTCCTTTAATCAATGTATTTTGTGAAATATTGATAATTTGGCCTCTTCCAGATGTTTAGAGGGGACATTTCTCTTTGGAAGAGCTGCTGGAAATGCACAGACATCTGTAATTTGACAGGGTATCACAGAGAGACTCAGTTAGACACAATGGAAGGGGTCACAAGCCAAAAAGATTGGGAACCACTGGTTTAATCTTCAACAATGGGCTTTATTCTATAGAACTTTTAATCATAATCTAAAAAGTAACTAGCAACTTCAGCCACAGGATAAATGTAGAGGAGGAAATCGTACAGTATTTCCCTCTGAACTGTACTGAGGTAGAAGTAAAAAGTGGGATAAAAAATAAAGGAATAAAGGTAGAGGATTTATTTTTCCACGTATTTTGATTAATATCTGTTACTGGTTCTTAGTAAATATGGGTGCTACCGTTATACTGGTCTGCTATGGTCAATTAAAGAACCATACCAGTGAACTCACACATTCATAAGTTTAACTCTTTAATCTTGTCTCAGTTGAAGTTGAACAGTTTTTGTTTTTTTTTCTTTTTTCCAACAGTTCCATGTGCCTATTGTTTTACACCAAGTTCTGTATGGTATGACTTTGTGGAGCCGTGCATTGCCAGATTAACCTGGTAAGTGGCCTCAGGGCAAATATTAACTGTTTAGCCCCTATTAACCCCTCTGTTACTGCCCTCTGCAGCGTTTGTATGTACTCTGTTCCCATCAAGTCTAGGGCATGCAGCAGACATTGCAACTTCATTATCTTCCCAGACACCCAGAATTAAACCAGGATTCCTACTCTTCAGTAATACTAACCGACAACAGCTTTTTTGTTTTTTCGGTAATGAGATTAAACAAGACTTTCCTTGCTTACGTTTGCATGTATGAATATGTATCATGGAGGTCCAATATAAACTAAATGATAAGGTCAATGAAACAAAGTTTTGACATTAGGTAATTCCCTGTCAAATTTTCAATTAATCAAATTAGCAAAGTGAAGTGAGATCCAGTCAACATGGGACTGCCCCAGCTCCCCTGTTTACTGGTGAGGAGTCACACTGTGGAGTTGTGAAATCAACCATATTGAGATCAAGTCTGCATTTACTATTGTCAGTATTAGCCTAGAATTAGTAGTGCAGCTGAAGTGTACATTGATTTTAAAATATTAGTGTACTGGTATTGATGTTGACTGTGATGTAAACACAGCTTAACTCTTTTACCCCTTATTTCGAACATCCAAGCAGTATATAAACAGTAAATTATTTTTATAATACACCACTCATAAGCAAATGTATGGGCATATTCTATTATCATTACATTAAATGTTTTCGTTATTACTGCATTTGTCCCACTTATGAGTCATCTGAAACTGCTGTATAAACAGCTGATGAATAATTGATAAAACAAAGCTACGTAACAAAGCTATAATCACATGAACAAAGCGTTACAGTGTATTATAAAATATTCATACTGTTTATACACATATACAGTTCATTCAAAGGCAGTTTTAAACACTTTTAAAAACATGTTCAAAACTCATCAAGATGTGTTGAGCTGGAAATAGTTGTTCAAGGTCCACTTACTAGGTTTTTTATTTCCCCACTGGATCATTCAGGTAGTAACAACGATCAACTAAAGTATTTGTAATATGTAATAGAAGGGATTAACCATGCAGAACCGCTGGTAGGGTGCCTGTTAATCAATCTTCTTATTGGGTGAGTGAATCAAGAGAGGTGATGTAATCTAATGGGCTATCTTGGCATATGCAGCGCATCTCAATGAGCAAAATATAGGAGGTGGCTGGGGTAAAAGGATATATGTCTATGCTTCACATCCCTACATATTAAAGAAGTGAAATTTCCCTTCTTCGGTCATGGCAAGGTCACCAACGCTCTGACGATTTCTCTTTCTTTTTTTAAATGCTTTTTTTGGGATGGATGTTTAATGTTATCATGAGGTTTCTGGACATCATAGTGCTGGTGTAAGTATGCTGAGAGCATCCCTTTTCCTACGTTATGAATAAATTACAGTCAAAGTACCAGTGATGACACATTCGAATAAAGTGACTAAAAAGGAAAACTGCAACTTTCATTAGGCCTGATCAATGTGAAACATGACTAACACAACTGACTGAGAAAAAGTACAAAAGCACTAAACCTTTACTCTGATGCTGCCTCTTGCTTTGTGTATGATTTTTAAAAAAACATTCTGGAGTCAAAAAAAAAAAAAAGCCCAAAAATTGGCTGAATTTTGTGGTATGTTTTTTTTTTCCCTGCCTCAAAAAAATAAAACTCGGTCACTTTTTCTACATCTTGAGTAATACCGAATTATTTTTGGGGCTGTTTCCGTGCGAAAGTCTGGGTCTGAGTCTCAGATAAAGACGATGTTGATAATGGGCACTTCACAGGCTGGAGGTTTTTCCCATTGTTGTACAGACTGCAGCATATTTCGAAAAGCAAAAAACTTCTCCCGTCGTGGCTACGGAAATAAACTTGACTCCACCGGACCGAAGGCGGAGAAAAGTGAATCAGTCAAATAGAGGCCTTTAGTGATCGGGGATCAATTAACAGATATTATTGACAGTTCGGGCTGTTGTTGTTGTTGTTGTTGTTGTTGTTGTTATCTGAGATAATGGCGTTAATGTCCTCCTGGGAAACTTAAGCAAAGCCAGATGATTATTTAAGTATGTAAATAAGTCACAGCCAACAACACCCGGCGCGCACTCCACCCTCCACTTTGCCCTGGTCCGTGTGTGTCCGTCTCTCTCTCTCTCTCTCTCTCTCTTTGTCCGTGTGTGTGTGTGTCCGTGTGTGTGTGTGTGTGTGTGTTTCTCTCTCTCTCCCCTGTGTGTGTTTGCGTGTGCGTGTGTGTGTGTGTGCGTGTGTGCGCGCGTCTTTGTGTTCGCGTACGTGTTTTTTGTGTGCGCGTGTGTGTGCGCGCGCGCGTGCGCGTGTGTGTCACGGGCAGGCTCAGGGCTGGGATTTCGGGTTAAATATTCAAAATGGCGGACGGAGGAGCAGCGAGTCAAGATGAGAGTTCAGGACCAGGTAATGATTACAGCATTTTACATATTCATACTCATATTCAAACCGTGTTACTCGCAATTTATGATAAACGGGATACGTGTTAAAACGCGGACTCGCTAACGGGACGGAGCGGTACCGGGCCCCAGTTTTTTAGTTTACACTCTGCTAGCCAACTGTAATTTGACAGAGGAGGAAACGGGCTATTGCAGTGCGACGGCAAATTACATGGAAACATGCCTCCCCCCTT